>CM034595.1:1048448-1308448 GCA_020091685.1 Lutjanus erythropterus | reverse complement strand
GATGGTATCCTATATTTTTCTTGCTTTCAGCAAATCCCATGAAAAGACCCAAAGCTACAGTGTGTTGGTGTGTTTGTCTCTCAGCATTTCCTGACTTCCTGTCTCGGACACTAGAGCCCACTAATTCCTACTGAAAACATAATTCTTTAAAAGTTATAATCTTGATGTCCCCCAAAAGCCTTAAATCCAGGACTCTTACAGACTTACTGGGAATTCACCTCAAAGTCTGTGAGTCTGTCAGGGTGGACATTAGGACTGTGCCAACATTTCTTAAAGTAATTTCCTAAAATAGCTGTGCACTGAAACTACTATCTGAAATTCCTCAGGGAAAAGGGAAAAAGTGCCTTTGTTGGAAATTTGGTATTTCCTGAAGCAGATGAATCCACATTTGCCAGTGCCAGTGAGTATTTTGGGCAGCAGGACAGTATATGTGAGACTGAGTCAAAAGTTTTTTGTTTTATTTTGTTTAATTAATTTATTATTATCCCTACCAGGCTTTCGCCTGGAGGGGATCATGTATGATATTATATCTTAATGATATTAAAGGTCAAATGTCAAGGTCACAGTGACCTCTCTAAACTCATTGTTTGCCATGACTCAAGATTTCATACACTAATTATGAAAAAATTGCACACAAACACCTAAAATGATGACATTTTATATCCAAAAGGTCAAAGGTCATAATGTTCAGCTCTCTGTCAGTCCTCTGTAAAAAATAGTCTGTAGGTGAAGACAACATGTTTCTCACTGGAAATTATTCACCAGAATCACACATGTATAGTGAGAACTTCCAAGTCACCAAAAACTACACTTTATACCTTTATTAAATTCCTTCAAAGTTACAGGTCAATATAGTGGTAAGTGCTATATTTAAATTCCTTCAGTGTCTTCACTTCATACACTATATGAGTCTGGACAGACGTGGATGTAATCTGTAACTTGACTGGTTGGTGAAGACAAACAATTGTCAGGCAGTAATTCTATTTTCTCACTACTCTGTTTTATATGACCATTAACAGCTGACTTCTCACTCTTCTTAATCAGCCACCAGGGGCCTTAGTTCATGTCTCAAAAATATAAACATTGTCATTCAGTCCATTAAAGAAAAGCAAGCTGAAGACAGTCTGGAGGCAGTTTTATGGATCTATCTGGACAACTAAAGGAGAGCACTGCTGCAATATGTTCACATACACAAAGCAGATAGTAAGCTGACGTTAGTGTGCAGAAACATGTTTTTCTTTTTCTAGTGTGGCAGAAGCATTGCTGTATTTTTTTTATTATTTATTTATTTTTTTTTACTGATTTGTGTATACTTACATACATACTTGTAAATATACACAAATCAGTAAAAAAAAAAAAAAATTGCCAGTGGTTATATATTACCTCAGCATTTTTCAGCTATTATGTTGATCGATAGAATGTCATTATCCCATTATTTTATTTTATTTTATTTTATTTTATTTTATTTTATTTTATTTTATTTTATTCACAGTTCATCCTCCAAGCCACCAGGTGGCGGTAGTGCAGCAGTACTGCGCTCTTTTCTGCAGCGCTCCGCCCCCTCGGCTCACCGCCCGGTGTGGGAAAGCAACACGGAAGCAGCAGATAGCGTTAGTTAAATGTGTTTATGTGTAGTACAGCTCCTGTACTCATCTGTGAGCGTTTTATTTGTCAGCGTGTGTCTGTAGGTTTATGATGTTGGTCCCCATGTGAGTGACCTGAGGCAGGCAGACACACAGACACAGAAGAAGAAGGATGGCAGACGAAGCTCCTTTCCAGTTTCTGCATAACGAAGTGATTCAGTACATTTACAAGTCAGCTGACAGCGGAGAGACGGTGAGACGCAGGCAGACAGACAGAGAGACAGACAGACGTCTCTCTTCTCAACACTCACTTATATCGTTTACTGTAATGTAATGTGTGTTTACTGTCTGTCATTGATGCAGGAGAATGGAAGAAATATCACCAAACTGGAGAGCATGGGCTTCAGAGTCGGTCAGGGGCTCATAGAGAGGTAACAACATGTCCTGCTCTCACAGTGTGGACTCGCTGTGTGGGATGTGATATATGATATGTGATATATATGCTCTGGACCTCTGCAGAGCACAGCATCTGTCTCACTGTGGGTTCTGTAGTAAAGCTTTGGACCACCATTACAGCATAACTATGTTTGTAATACATCAGGCACAAAGCAACATAAATAATTTACGAGATGGGAAGTGATTAAGTACAAATACTTACTGTACTGAAGTAGCGTTTTCAGGTATCTGTGCTTTACTTGAATATTTACTTTTCTGACAATTTTTACTTTTGCTCCATACATTTTAACATAAATATCTGTACTTTTTACTCCTTAGATTTTCAACAGTGGCTGCTTACTTTAGCTTTAATGCATTTTAGGGGAATTATTGGTTATTTTTATTTTGCATCACTGCGTCACATCAACACTGATTTCAGCCTGACAGGATTGGAACAGTGTAACACATAGAAAAGACAAGTCCTTGGCGTATCCGTCAGTACATATCACACACCACAGAAGTAACAAGATGAAAACAATATAAAATAGATAGCAAGATGAAAGTAATGTTAACAAGATGAAAAAGATGTAACAAGACGAAAATAAAGTAAAAGGTCTAACAAGATAAAAACTATGCAAAAGATGTAACATCATGAAACTGACAGACGTAACAATCCAAAAATAATGTAACAAGACTTAAATGAGGTAAAAAATGTACAAAACGAAAATGACATAAAAGACAAAACAAGACAAACACAATGTAAAAGAGATAAAGCAATAAAAAGACGTAACAAGTGGAAAACAAATGTAAAAGACAAAAACATCATAAATTACATGAACAATACAAAAATGTTGCAACAAGTGACAAATGTATCAAAACAAAAATTACGTAAAAGACATAACAGCCCCAAAATGATTAGTATTTTAAGAACATTTAATGTGCAGAACTGCAATAATAATTAGAAAATAAATGCAAAATCTTTTCAAATATATCAAGTATTACCTGGCTTTCATCTGACATGATTTGCAGATTATTGTTCTCTGCCTGCCTGACTCTTAACCAGAACCACATGCATATAATGGCAGTTGCACCACTCTTTTTTCCAGCTCCTCTTCCTCTTTGTTTTGGTCACTGTAGTGAATTGTCAAAAACCAAAGCTGTCTGTAAGCAGTCTGTTTAGCTTAGTTTGCCATATAACTTCAATTTTCTATCTTTCTATCTTCTTTTTCTATCTTCTGTCTCTTTCTATCTTTCTTTCTTTCTTTCTTCAAGCTCAGAAGTTACTGATTCATTCTATATTTGCTTTTAACATTTTTATAGTTCATTATCATATTGCTTTTTGTATAATAGTTTGTACCTGTGATACTTTTTAATAGTGCAGTAAATACAACACAGTGCAATACAACACAATGTCACCATACCCTAGACATGCAAAAGTGTTTTCTCCAACAGAGCTGGATCAATAAGAGGACAGTGCCATCTACCAGACTCACCGACGTGGAGTGAGAACCAGTACTATGCTTTTGCTTTTGATTTGTGTATAGAATACATTTAAACAGAACAGACAAGACAAACATGACGGACAAAACAGTGCTAAGAGTATAGCTACAGGTAATGGGTTCTCAAATATTAGTGGGACTTCACCAACAAGTTTACGTATGGTTTCCATATTATTGTCATATTTCCAATTTTTATTTCCTTTTGTAATAAAAATAATCAAGAGGGACATAACTTGACATCTCTGACTTCCATTAAGAAAGTGTTGGGTGGATAAGAAGACTTCCAGCTGACAGAAATACGTTGTTTTTTTTTTTGTTGTTGTTTTTTTGCATCAATAAATGCAAGATTAGGTTTCCTCTGATGGCAATCTCCAACAATAAAGTTCCCAAGCAGACAGAGAAGTGGAATTGGTATTAAATTGACTCCAAAACATGATGAAATAACTGAAGATATTTCCTCCCAGAAGGGGAAAAGTTCACAAAAAGACCACAACATATGCAGGAAAGACCCCTGTTGCTGTTGGACAAAGTGAGGCTCTACCACAGTGTCATGTTACAGTCAAAATTAATATTATAGGGCAAATTCATACTAGCGTACTTTCTATTCTGTTTATACCTGCATCTCTGGAGCCACATGTGGCTCTTTAGTCCCTCTCTAGTGGCTCCTTGTGGCTATGGCAAAAAATTACATTCATTACATTTTAATTTTCATTTATCATTGGTCTCCACCCTAAAAACGAAAAAGTTGAGAAAACTTAAAATTTTAAGGCAACATACTTCAATAGATTTTTGCCTTGACCTCTAAAGTTAGTTGTCTTCTTGAGTCTCTATAAGCTCATTATGGATGCAAAATCACAAAAACAGAAAAGTCTTCAGGGAAAAGAGAGAATTCAATACTTGCGGTCCAGACAGATTTTCTTTTTTCTTTTTTAGGCCAAAAAGGGCCCTTTTGACTGTAAAGGTTGCAGATCCCTGGTTTATACCCTTCGCCTGTATATCTAGTGACAAACTAACACACTGGGCCTCAGTAACGACCAGAGGTACAAACATTTCATCTAAACAACTTTTCTTGTCTCTAGGCTGACTAAAGACACAGCTCGCTTCAAAGACGAGCTGGACATCATGAAGTTCATCTGTAAAGACTTCTGGACCTGTGTGTTCAAGAAGCAGATTGACAACCTTCGAACCAACCACCAGGTGACACTGAGCTCATCAGACTGCACTGTGAGCCAGCTCGGGCTGGACCCTATGGCTTATCAATACTATCATATAATATATTACTAATATTTATTTATTTAATATACTATGCCTCAGTGTACTCTACAGACCTTGAGATATGCATTTTCTCTATAAATAACATAACATTAATTCTCAAATATATCAAACATGTATGATCTTATAGAATATGATGCATTACTGTAGATTAAACTGTCCAACAGTATATGAAGTCATTTTAAAAAGCCATTTCGTAAATATTTATAGCAGTAAAATGCAACATACACATAAATGCAGCAGTAATATTCATCTAAAAACATCAGATAATAATAAATCACTAACAGGGAACATTTCACTGCACAGTGACTTCTTTAAGTAGATTTTAATAGTAATACTGACATACTTTTACCTTAGTAAGGTTCAGAATTCAGAACTGTTACTACAGTGGAGTGTTTCTATAGTGGGTTTGATATTAGGGCTGTGTGATGTGGATAAAATCAAATATAATACTTTCACCAAATACTTTAACACTGACGTTAAGGCAAATACTAGAACAGTCTGGTAAGTTCAAAAAATGACATTACTTTTCTGTATTGTAGCCTTTAAAACCAGGTAAACACAACATTTATGACTAGGGGTGTGTATCTCACTGACTGAAACCGATTCGATATGTATGTCGATACATATTCAATGATACAAGGTAGGCTTGCACCAATTAATCCGCAATGCTAGGAATGAGGCTGGTTTTCATGTGACCGGCCCTGACCGGTGACGGGCCGGTCAGCATCACATATCTGATTCTGTGCCCGTCATTGTCACACACGTGTTCTGCACGATGGTCACGTCATGTGCGCAGCAGACAAACTGACCGTGATATCACCACAGTGCTAATAACAGCCACACACACTCAGATACATGATTGCTTGAAGATGGTGTGTGACAGACAGAACAGGATAAAGAGAAGACAGTCAGTCTACAATGAGACAGAGCAGCTGACAATGTCGCAGAACAGAGTTAGCGCGGTCTGTTTTGAGTAGATGAAAAGCAGAGATAGGTGAGGGAGCACTTGTTTTGTGTGAGCGTGGCAGCAGGTGTCCAGCGAGAGTTGATACGCAAGTGCTGCATCGATTTGTTTCCGATTCATTTTCAGCTTTTTACCGATACAGGCCATCTGAACCAATGCACTTGTATCTTATGCATTAAAGTCTGATGCATCAGTACCAAAACACAAAGGTGGTCTGGGAATGGCAAATCTTCATGCATTCATTCATTTTCTGTAACCGCTTATTCCGTAAGGGTCGTGGGCTCCCGGAGCCTGTCCCAGCTGACATTGGGTGAGAGGCGGGGTTCACCCTGGACAAGTCACCAGTTCATCACAGGACTGACACATAGACAGACAACCACTCACACTCACATTCACACCTACGGGCAATTTAGAGTCACCAATTAACCTAGCATGCATGTCTTTGGACTGTGGGAGGAAGCCGGAGAACCTGGAGAGAACCCACGCAGACACAGAGAGAACATGCAAACTCCACACAGAAAGGCCCTGGCCACTGCACCACCGTGCCGCCTATTTCATTGATATGAAAAAATGACTGGAAAAAAGTATATATCAAATATTTATCAAATTTTGCAATTGGAGGAGGCAGGAGATACTTCATATATTAAGGAAAAATTGGAGTTGGAAGCTAATGTTATAATTAATGATGAAGAATGGGAGGAAAGCAACTTAACAAGCCATAAGATCACAAACAGTCCTATGTGGAGGGAGTTCGATTGGAAAGTTAAGGTTAGGTACTTCAGGACCCCTAAAGTAGTGTCTGAGTTCATTGAAAGATCCTCACCACTATGTTGGAGAGAATGTGGAATGGTTGGTGACCATACACATATTTTTTGGGACTGCCCAAAACTGCAGAAATTTTGGGAGAATATTAGAAATGAGATTATAGTTATTCTAAATGTTTCTTTACCTTTGAACCCACTGTACTATGTGTTGGGATGTATACCGACAGGTTTACTCTACGGGGACAAATTGTTTGTCTTAAGGATGTTATTGTTAATCGCAAGGAAAATGATAACTGTTTCTTGGTGGCAAAATCAACCCCTTACGGTGGAACAATGGACTAAGAGACTGAGACAGGTCTATATAATGGAAGAATTAACTGCACAATTGCAAATGAAAAAAGTAAATTTTTGTACGGAGATGGACACCTGTAACTAGCTATCTGGCTGATTAGTACATATGTGTATGTATGTGTGTGTATATATATATGTATATATATATATACACACATATGTATATATATATTTTTTTTTTTTTCCTTCTCTGGTGTTATTTCTTTTAAGTTCCGTTTGCCCTTCTGAAGTACTGTAATTTTGTACTACCTTGATACTAAATAAAATCAGTTAAAAAAAAAGTCTGATGCATCGGATGCATGAGTGAATTGTTACTCCCCTACTTATGACATATCACCACATAACAATATCCACAATCTATTCTCAAATCACAATATTAACATAATATTGATAAACACTGCCTCGCCAAAAAAAGTCACCACCTTTAAATAAGCAAATAGGTAAGATCTGTCCATTGGATAATTACTGCAGTGATTAATATGTTTCAGCTGGCAACAAATCATTGAACTCTAACTGATGCAGTGAGTAGCTTCTTATTTCTTAAATAGGTATGTCAGAAGACATATCCTGTGGTCAGGAAAAAGATGTTACTTAAACTCAAATTATTGGTTTGCATCAAGCAAATAAAACAACTAAGTAGACTGATGAAACTACTAGAACTGGGTTAAGAACTGTCCAACACATTATTAAAACCTGGAAGGATAGTGGAGAACCATCATCGCCCAGGAAGAAATGTGGTCGGAAAAACATCTTGAATGATCGTGATCAGAGATCACTTAAATGTTTGGTGAAATCAAATCATAAAAAATCAACAGTAGAACTCTTGGCTATGTTTAATAGTGAATGTAAGCGCTTTTCCACATGCAATGTGAAGAGAACTCAAGGGATTGGGACTAAACACCTGTGTAGCCTTAAGAAAACCACTTATCAGTGAGGCTACTCAGGGAAAAAGGCTTCAGTTTGCTTGGGAGCATAAAGATTGGACCCTAAGAAGAGGAGGATGAAGTGATGCTCCCATCATGCCTAGTGCCTTCTCTACAAGCCAGTGGGGGCAGTGTTATGATCTGGGGTTGCTTCAGTTGCTCAGGTCGAGGTTCAGCAACTTTATGTGGCCAAAAAATTATGTCAGCTCACTACCTGAATATACTGAAGAAGCGGGTTTTTACATCAATGGATTTTTTCGTCCCTGATGGTGCGGGCATATTCCAAGATGACAATGTCAGGATTCATTGGGCTCAAACAGTGAAAGAGTGCCTCAGGGAGCATGAGACATCATTTTCACACATGGATTGTCCACCACTGAGCCCAGATCTTAACCCCACTGAGAATCTTGACTGATGTGCAGGAGAAGACTTTATGCATAATAAATGTTGTGAAATTGCATAAGCTTATCAAATACGATGCCATGGCAAATGCATTCTATAATCAAAGCTAAACAACAAATTATTAACAATCCAACAAATTCAACAAAATATTAATGTGTGACTTTTTTTGGCCAGGCAGTGTATTTCCCAGCCCTAGAGGCAGCAGTGCTCCACAGACTCTGACCACTCAAACTTTATTTTAAACAGAGCTAACATACTTTGTGTTTATGGGATATAAATGTCTTTGTCATTATTGTTGCCCAGTCTGTCACTGCTGATGTTGTTCTTGTGTGTTTCAGGGTATCTATGTTCTCCAGGACAATAAGTTCCGGCTCCTGGGTCAGCTGTCAGCTGGGAAACAGTACCTCGACCAGGCCCCGAAGGTGTATTACTCTGCCTGTATTGATCTGTTCTACAAGGCTCTCTGTCATCTCAAATACTGTTTCTTTTTGTGAGGCATCTGATCTCAGAACAGCATAACTTCAGACTCACATTGAGAGATCAGTACTTTAAAACTGTGTGTCTGTCTGTGTGCAGTATCTGGCCTTCACCTGTGGTCTTGTGAGAGGAGGTCTGTCCAACTTGGGAGTGAAGAGCATTGTGACTGCTGAGGTGTCCATCATGCCTGCGTGTAAGACCTGAATCACTTGTCCGTCATGCATTCATAGACATTCTCACAAATTGTATTCTTTGTCTTTGAAACTTGACAAAAATAACAAAGGAGCTTAAACAAAACAAAAACTGAGTTTTTCTATTTTCCTTAGGCAAACACCTTCCACTGAAAAACATGTGATGCTGTTGAAAGCTCAAAAAATGCATTGAGTGGATCTTAAGGAGATAGTTCACACAAAAATGAAATGACCCATTTTCAAATGTAAAAAACAACTGGGAAAAAACCCCATAAAATGTCTCTGTACTGCTCCTCTGGTGTAGTCATCTAAGTGTCAACATGCTGTTCACACACTGTCGCACTCCACACACCCAGTTCAGAAAGTGTCCATGTGCACACTGTTTGAACTGTGGCTGAAGTTAAGGATCTAAAGTGAAGGTTCAGGCTAGAAACAAAATGAAACGTTGTCTTTCAGGTCAGCTGTGCATATTGGGGCTTTAGAAACTTGGATTACACCAGACAAGCAGTATGGAGGCATTTTATGTTTTTACTCAGTTGTTTTTTTACATTTGAAAACTGGTCACCATTCACCACTCATTCATTCATATCATTTGGGAGATTCTACTTTCCTGTGAAACTCCAGCAGTGTTTTGTGGACTAAAAAAAAAAACTAAACCTGACTTCAGTCTGCATGTGGATGAGTAGATAATGACTGAATTTTCACTTTTGGCTTAACTATCCCTTTACATTAAAACTTTGTCAGACATTTTTTTCAGTGTTGGGGACCAAGGAGGTGTCTCCCTGTGAGAATTGTTCTTTTTTCCTCCATGACACCTCATGGGCTCTGTAGTTTTTAGTTCATCCAGGTTATTGAAATCTTCTTGTCACAGTCTCAGCACACATACAGCTGAGCACGGTTTTAAATGTTTCATGGAATGATTTTATGGTTTCAAATGTGTTTAGTGTGACATGAAACAGGATGTCTGATCAGGGCTTAACAGGAAATTGAAATTGGTCCAGTAATGAGGGACAGCAGCCGTCAGTTGCAAAACAGGCGACACTCTAAATCAGTTTCTTTTCTTTTCTGATTCATTCTGGCCAATTGCAAACTATCAAAGTATGTCCACTGAAAGTGCTTGTTTTTCCACTGACAAGCTCAGATTGTTATTCTAAATGTCTGACAATACGATGGAAAGGATCCTTACAGAGACAGAGCTTTATCTTTAAGAGTAAGATACATTACTCCATCAACAAATACAGCAGTTTTACTCCACAGATCATCATAGAACATGACAGAAACAAAATAAAGCTCACCAAAACCATGTTGGTTTCCACTGTTTTGACATGCACCAGCTCTGGTTTGGGATGTGTGTTTTTTCAGCAGATATGATAACTGATTACCTGCCTCTCATGGCTGATAATGGTAAGATAACAGATAATTTCACAAGTTCATATTACCTGTAGATGATGTTCACATGAGGGTGTAGTGAACATTGATTCAGTATTCCACAACTTTGACCGACACCACTAATTCGACAAAAATAAACAGTACTGACTCTTCAAATTTAGTTTTTCTTGTAAAGTTCATCAAAAAATTCACAAACACACTTTGGCTTTGATGGGGCATTTCGACTCAGAATTAAAAAACTGAAAAGCTTTGGCATGGCAGTATTGTTGGAAAGTGAACAAACCACCCGAGCCATGCTGCTGCTCCTCCTGTACATTAACATGAAATGACTAAATTAGATATACAGTAAGAAACCAATATGCTCAGTCCTGCACTGCCTTTGTGAAACATTCTATCAAGTCAAATGTTTGAGCCTGTGTCAGATAGGTGGGATCAATCAAGTTTGGTTTCATTTTTGAAATAGAATAAATTGTGAACATGTTTTCTTCTCTTTCTGCTGTTATCTCCGCAGGTAAATTCCAGGTCATGATCCAGAAAATGTAGCGACCAGAGGAGGCCATTCCACTCTGCATTCTCTTTTGCCTTCATATATCCTCGAATTTTTGTCATGAAAGGGACATGGCAGCCATCCTCTTCAGTCAGATATACTTATCTATACTTTGTGGAATGCAGTGATGACTGACTTAAGTTTTGTCTGGACTTAAAACGTTCAGAGCTGCTTTTTCTGCAGAGGAAGAGACACACAGTCATTATTATCCAAAGTGCACAAACACTTTCTAACGCCATGATGCAATTTCTGAGAATAATTATCTAGAAATGTTGTCTCTTTTTGACATATATGTATATAATTTGTGAGTGATTTTCGATTGTCATTATGGAAGTGCGTTGGCACCTTCTGATGGTGAACTGCACAATGTCAGTTTTAAGGGTTACACAGTATGTAAACATTATTAAAATAGAGTATACTGACAATTATCGATAATTGTGTCAGGGTCGATCCATTTTTAGGATAATACGTGTGTATTGTCCCAGCCTTACAAGTTAATCTATGATTATTTGAGCTTTTCAGGAGCCTCTTTTATGTTTAAAGGAGCAATATGTCGCCTTTGTGTGTACAAAAATGAGCACTGCAGTCCAAATAGTGAGTTTTAGCCATAGACTGTATAATGATTTGGTTCTAATATACGATCTATGGTTGAAGCGAGTTGTTCCCCCTTGCCCCTTCCTCCACAGACACGGCAGAGACAGGCAGGTTGCATGAGCTCTGCAGGAGCACAGGATGCACTCTACCTCGTGAACTGACAATAACAAGCGAGTCCTCGACTGTAAGTTGATCAGCTGTCAGTTGTCAGTCGTCTGTCAATGTGAATTGCAGCCTGTTATCCTGAAAACAAAAACCCACTGCTCTGAAATAACACTCTGGATGATGAGTAGCTGCCTGTCTCACTGCCTGCAAAACTCCATCAACATTTTGCTCAATTTAAAAGTTATAAACGTCTAAACATCACACATTGTATAAGATTATTAATGGTTTCTTATCACTCATCAACAGACACTTAATCATTCAGCAGAAAACCTGCATTAATTTGAACTCTAATGTGAAATGAATGTGAAAGAGACATCCAAAACAGTTATTCCACAGTGGCTATTTCAAAAGAGGATGCCACGGCTGTAGGATTCATATCAAGTGAAGTGAGTATTTCAACGTAACATGTTTCCTTGATCTTTGATGACACATTGTAGTCATTTTATGATTAATTACAGTAAATATATTGCAGATTTATCCTTTCGGTGATTCATAAAAAAAAAACTAACAATATATAGACCAAAAATAGATACATAAAAATAAGGAAATGGGTCCATACTAAACAGCTTAGATAACATTTCAGTTTGTTCACAATTCAGTCTTGGAGCATACTGTCTTCAGATGTGTCAAACTTTGTGTGTGATCACAGTGCTCCCCACAGAGTAAAGGCACTCACTGTAGCACTGATAATGGTCTGCAGTCCTGCTAAAGCATGAAGGAGCCACAAACTCTTTGCACAACTTTATAGATGGATTTTGTTTTTTATGAGAGTTGTTGGTTTGAACCTGGACTCCAGGTTGAATCAGTTGCAATAAATTCCAGTATGAAATCAAACTCTGAGCTCCTCATTGTCTGCATCTTAGATGCCACCTTAGATTCATATTCTGAATGAAAAAAAAACCCAAAAACCCATTCAAGTATGACAAATTGTTTGTTCAACTGATTATTAAAAAAACGGATATAGTATAGTATGTAGTTTATTTGTATACTTGATAGGGACAGTGCACATAAGTGAACATACCTAGGCAGGTAACAAAAACAGACATGACAAATGATAATGTACAAACACAAATATACACATTACCTTGAGGTAAGTGAGTGTCTTTATACATGAGTACTGTTAGTACTGTTTCACCATTAAAGCATAATGAAGACAGAAGGCAACATTGTTTTGGTATAATTGAGAAATCATTTCATAAAATCCTTTCAGGTTATTGTAAATCAGGTGTTATATTCGTTTTGTTTAATTATATAGATTTGTTCAGTGATATAACGAACATACAGCTCAGCAACTTTTCATTTTAATGTCTTTCCTCAGTTTAAAAGCTATATCTCTCATAAACAACCTTGTTAGGACAATAATTAGTTAAAGAATGGTGCGTTTTACAGACGATTTAATCTCAAACTGAATATAACCTGCTCCCAACCAGGTTATGAGTTTAGCATAAGTTACCATGGTGATCTAGCCAGGTTAAAAGAGAGACACCTTCGTGACACTGAAAATCCTGGGTTTAGACTCAACATAGCTCGCTAACCCATTAATCTCGCTTTGTAGTACACCCCTCAGGGTGAGCCACGCTGACATGGACCCAGCATGAGCCCAACTCGCCTCCAAGTGGGCTGCAGTCACGTTGCGCTGACCGCAGCCCAACGGTTGCGAGCCTCCTTTCTGTCCCCCTCCAACAAGTGTGTTGTGATACTGAGGTCATATGTGTGCAGGAGAGCAGAGAGAAAGACATTTTTAAAAGTCTCATTATGTTCAGCTCTCAGTACTACTGTATCTTCACACTGAATCTTTAGTTTAGTTTAGTTTAGTTTATTTGCACATTATATATATATACAAAGACAAAAAAATAATAAAAGATTAAAACATTGTGCAGGAGAGGTTGGAAGCCAAAAGGCTTATAAAGATACCTCCCCTATATAATTAATATCGACAACTTCAAGGTGTCAAGACTAAATAGATATAAAACTGATATACAGAAATGGAAGCATACAGGGTGCGATGCATTAACAAAAAACAAACAAACATAAAAACAAGACAAACAAAAAAGGGAAAAAAAAAAAAAGCTTATTAAAACTGCTATTTGCTCATTAAAAACTTTTTCAAATGTTTTTTGAACAAAGATAATGTAGAAATTGATTGTAGAGATATAGGTAAATTATTCCAAAGAGATGGTCCTCTGTATTTCAATGTGTATTGGTTCAGGGAAGTCCGACAATATGGAAGATGGAAGTCTTTTGAGTGTCTTGTATAATGGGAATGAATGTCTGATGAAAACTTAAAAAAATTCAGAAAAGTGCTTGGCAATTGATGAGTTAGGTGTACATATTTGTACATGAACACACAAGTCTGATATATGTTTACATTAAAAATTGATAGCAGTTTGTATTTTATGAAAAAAGGAGCAGATGAATCAGATTTTTTAGCAAAACTCATCATTCTCAAAAACTTCTTTTGAACTGACAAAATCATATTGAGAAAAGTGGGACTTGTGGCAGCCCACACGGTGTTACAGTACATAATATAAGGATAAATTAAGCTGTAATAAAAAGTTAGAATACAAGAATGATTTATCAATGAACGAACTCTACTCAAAATTCCAATTGACTTCATAGTCTTTTTACAGACAAATTCAATATGGTATTTCCATGTTAATTTTTCGTCTACTATGACACCAAGGAATTTAATATGAGGAACCTGAGTAATTCCAATATTGTCTATAAATAATTTGGCTTCTTCTTTTGAATACTTTTTATTTTTATTACAGAATATTATAAAATTAGATTTATTTATATTGAGAGAGAGTTTGTTCATCTGAAACCATTTAGAGATTGATGACAGTTCTTCATTTGCTTCCTGAATCAGTGTGCCAAAATTTTCATGTGAAGCAATAAGACATGTGTCATCAGCAAATAAAAGAGGCAAGACATTATTACAAACCCTGGGTAAATCATTCATATATATCAAAAACAAGAGAGGTCCAAGGATAGAACCCTGAGGAACCCCACAAAGCAGCTTAGCTCTATTTGAATTTTGTATATTTATAGATACATATTGTTCCCTGTCCTTTAAATAATCAGTCAACCATTTCAGAGCAACATCATGAAAGCCATATTTTTGTAACTTAGCAATAAGGATGTTGTGATCAACAGTATCAAAGGCTTTTGACAAGTCTAAGAATATGCCAAGAGAATTTTTTTTATTATCTAAAGCTGTAGAGATTTTATGAACAAGCTGTAAGAGAGCCATTTCAGTTGACATTTTTTTCCGAAAACCATATTGATGGCTGTACAGTATGTTGCTCTCATCTAAATGTTTTTTAATTCTTGAATATACTAGTTTCTCTAAAACTTTAGAAAAACTAGGTAAAACAGATATGGGACGATAATTAGTAAATGTGCTAGAATCACCTGATTTAAATAGTGGAGTGACTTTAGCTAATTTAAGGTCGCTTGGTACAACACCTGTTTTTAGGGATAGACTTAGAACATAGGTGAGGGGCTCAACAATAGACAAGACTACCTTCTTTACAAGACTAGCTCTTATTTCATCATGTCCTGGACCAGAATTTTTCATATCCAATATAATGTCATGTACTTCTTTAGAGGTGGGGGAATCAAACATACTGATACGAGGATACTGCTCACTGATATTCACCAAGACGGATTCATCTGTATTCTCTATGTCTTTAGCTAAGGAAGGACCGATATTTACAAAGAAATCATTGAAGCCATTTGTTATGTCAGAAAGATTAGTATAATTTCTCACACCATCAAATAATTGAGATGGGATAGTTGTGGAGGCTTTTTTCTTATTCAATAATTCGTTAATGAGGTTCCATGTGTTTTTTATATCATTACGGGATTGTTCAAATTTTTCTGAAAAGTAGTTTTTTTTTTGCAGTTTGTAGTAATTTTGTGAAATAATTCTTATATTTTTTGTAAACATCAATATTAAATGGGGTGGGACTAACAACACATTTTTTGTATAATTTATTTGTTTTAATTGAAGATCTTTGTAGACCTGGCGTGATCCAGGGCTTAGAGTTTTTAAACTTAATTTTCCTGTTTAATTCAACGAGTGGAAAACATTTATCAAATATGGATGTAAAAATGTTCATAAATGTAAGGTAAGCCAATTCAGCATCCTGATTTTTGTAGACTTCATCCCATGAGGCTTCCTCCATCAGAGCTATAAATGAGTCTTCATTTTTATTAGTGAACTTTCGACATTTCATCCTCACATCAAACTTGTCTTGTGGATTATTTTTGGTTAAGAAAATTTAAATATTGGAAAATGATCAGAAATGTCAGTTAACAATAATCCAGAACTGATCATATGATCAAAATAATTTGTAAATATATTATCAATCAAAGTTGCAGATTTATTTGTTATTCTAGTTGGTTTGTAGATGAGAGGATGAAAGTATGATGCATAAAAATATTCAGAAATTCAGTTGAAAAAGTAGACTCTCTTTTAAGTATATCAATGTTAAAGTCTCCAAGAACAATGCATACCTTTCCTTTGTTGCTTATCAGCTCTACAGAAGACAGAACGTCATTAAAAATACTAACATCAGTATCGGGTGACTATAAATACAACCAATTATAACATTTTTCCCACCAAAACTACTGAAAGTTGGTATTTCTATGAAAATAGATTCTACTTCAATTGTCAAAGCTATTACTAAATTCTTGTCTCTCACTAAACTGAAAATTACTGTCAACAAAGATTGAAACCTCCACCCTTTTGTTTTGTCTGCATGAATGCACAGCATTATAATGTGACACTGAATAGGCAGATGCTATATCATCAGTGAGCCATGTTTCTGATAGAGCAAGCACTGAAAATGTATGATTTAAGGTGGACAGATATTGTAAAAAATGTCATAATTTTTGGTAAACTGCGATGTTTAAATGAAGAGTTGAAAAGTATTTTTATGCCCTTGATCTAGTAAACTATTAGTGAATATATTGAACCTCTTCATTGTAGTAGCTGCATAGACCTTGGTGTCTTCTTGAGTTGAGAAGTTTATATCTGGATCAAAGCAGTCATTATATATCATATTCTTGCTGTCAGTTAAATCCTGTGACTCAGTGGTCAAATCTTCTAAAGAAATAGAATTTGAATTATTTAAATCACACATGACAGCTTGACAACAATACTCATAGTTGACATAATATCTAGAAATCTGTTAAATTTGTTGCTGAGAGATAGCTGGGGAGATTAACTAGATCTGGGAGGATGCACAACTAGTTGATCATATTTCAGAAAGGCAATGTTCCTCTTCCTCCTCTCTCTGAGTTGTGCAGCAGTTCCTTTCTGCTTCATGCGCACATTCTCAGAAAAGTCCTCCTTAATGAAGATGTTAGTCCTTTAAGTGATTTAGCTCTTTTCAAAATTTCTTCCTTGTCTTTGTATCGAAGCAGTTTGACCACAATAGATCTGGGACGTCCAGCATGGTCATATTTTCCAGTCCGATGAGATCTTTCAATTTCTATGAGCTTGGAGTCTATTTTAAGGTGATCAGAAAATACTTTCTTTGCCTTGATCTCTGTCTCATTCCAAGATTCAGATTTTGAGTCTGGCAGTCCATCTATTAGCAGGTTGTTTCTTCTGACTGGTTTTCCAAATAATCCATTTTTTCAAACAGATTATTTATGGAAGTTTGGTAATCAGCAAGGCTGTCAGAGATAACTTGGATTTTATCAGTGCTGCATGCTTTGGTGGCTTGCAGGTCATCCAAGTCTGCTTGTGAAAATTGGAGACTAGCTTTAAGATCTTGAATGTCTTTGGACATGTTCAATACATCTTTAACAAGATTGTCCATGCTGGCAAACACAGAGTCAGCAATCACTTGAAGGCAAGATTTGTAGCTCTTCTCTTGTTGCTCAAGTAATTCCTTGTAAAAGCCTTTGCTGTTCCAGCAGCTCATGAACCATAGATAGAGTGACAAAATCTTCCTCACCTTTTTTGGCATTTTAATTCTTCACAGTGCCCACAGTAACTTGAAGTAGAGTAGTTCTCTTTGAGTAGACAGTGCACAGTCAATGACAGCAGGTGGTATAGAGGATCCAGTAGGCCCGAATTGTCAATCCATCAAAAATCTCTAAAGCGCTTTTTCATCCGCACTTCAGCATCTTCATATATGACTTAAAAATATGATTAAAAATGTTTATATTGTAGTTTAAAGTTATTTTAAAAGACCAGAAATCTAGTAAAACAATCTTAGTGTGTTTAAATGTAGTTTCTTTCTCTGTAGGTGTTTACTGTCAGGTGTCTGTTTCATACACACAGTTGATGTCTGTCGCCTGTGCTTGCTCATGATAGCCTCAGTAAACTGATGCTTTCATGCACCTGAAGTGTATGCCACTACTGGGAGGCTCAGGACACTGAAAATGAAACTCTGTAGCTTCAGATGAGACTCAAAATAAACCGCCTCAGGCTTTCTACCTACTGCAACTTTAATGCATTGACTTCCACTGCACTGAGGTTCCTTTTCATCTTTTTCATTGCTGCCCTCAGAGAGCTAGTCCAGCACTGCCCAGATGGGAGGGATCAGTCCACCACTAAACTCCAGATCCAGATCCAGGCCCATGGTTGATAGATTTGTTTTGTTTTAAATTTCCTCCTTTTTTCTGTGTCCGACAAGCTTAGTCTTTGTCCTATTATTTTATTTTATCTAATACTTCACTCACGGGGTTGGGTCAGGCTTCCCCATGCCGATACCGCTGTACCATCCAAATGCACCACCAGCCACCACACAGGAGCCCACACATCAGCTATGCCAAATTACAAACTCAATAACTACTTTATTCATTATTTGTTGGATTGTTATCATGTTATCACTATCCTCAATATTGTCACTACTACCACGGCCAATCCCATCCATTATTAATATATACTTTTTATATTGTATCTTGCAATTAGGTAACGTGACTTATCAGTCCATTTACCTGATGATAATATGAAAGTGGCTGAGCTGTTACATTAGCTGTGATTTTCTCACATACTTGACCTGTTCCTCTGAGATAACACTGGCTATTAATGACGAGCTGCTGCACTTTAAAATCCAATTTATCATCTTGGAAATCTGAGTTTAGAGTGTTTATTTAAGCAGCACTCAGTCTAACTACAGTGTGGCTCTGTTTGAAGCGCAAACCTGAGGGCATGTGATTATTTTACTGAATATGTTTAAAAAGTGTTCCTAAAATGCTTGATTGTACTCAGAATGTTAACATTTTCTTTATTGTATAGGCAACAAATTATGATTCAAAACCCATAAAAGATCACTTAAATGCTTCTTTATCATTTATTTACAGAACAACCACCTCTCACTGTGAAACTGAAAAGTTTTATTAAAGTTTATTTAACTCATGTGGTGAAAGAAGCCAAAATTTCTTACTCAAGTGCACTTACATTATGCTACATTACTGAAATATCACACATAATCGAACTGTTGTTAAAAAAAAAAAAAAATACTCTATATAAAGTATTACAAGCAATTTGAGGAGTTGAAATAACATTCTACACCTGTTAAACTCACAATTTTTAATTAATATGAACTTTACTAAACACAAATTAATTATTTTATACTTAAAATGATTAAATTCTGTTAACTTATTGCAGTTAGAGGGGTAAATACAAATTCTGGTTGCATTTCCTGAAAATATTTGAGTTGGCTTTATGAACTTTAATCAAAACTCATGTATCTAACTCCAATTGCCTTAAACTTTTTGAGTTTATGAACTTAAAAAAATGATTGCTGAAGCAAACCCTGACACCTCACAGCCAACACCTCCAGGTGTCCACTCAGGTCCTGTTCAACTGCCCCACATCATAGATGCTGTCCAGTGTCCAGACAACCACAGACACTTGCACAGATAGCTCCTTGCCAAGATTTCAGTGGCACTTAGAAAATGAATTAGGTAAAATCAATACAAAGTAAAAATAAAACAAAAAAACTAAAGATATGCACATAAACCTGTTTGATTTGTGGTGTTTCTTTCTCAATGAAAGTCTAATTAATTATTTATTTTAAAGACCGTAACTCTGTAAAATATTGAAGATAATATTAGAAATACCCAAATGATAAAAATATTTCTGCAATTTAAATCTCATATAATAAATATATATATGTGTGTATATATATATATATATATATATATATATATGTATATACACAACTCTGGAATTGAAGATATGCACTTATACATTATTTTGCACAAATATGTCAGCACTCAACGTGCATCAGTGTGCTACTGAGTGTTCTTAGATTCTGTTCTTATCTAAGAACAAATCTGACACAAGAAAACTATGGTGAATGCCAGAATCTTTGTCAAAACTGCCAAAAAAACTTCCTCTTAAGAAAGGTTAGTGAATGAGGCCCAATATCTTTTGTGATTTTCAAACATTTATTGTTAAACTTTATCCTGATGCACAAAACGTTGACCAGGTGTATTGAGAACATTTATAGAAGACATACAGAACAGTATAATCAATGAGAACATGAACATTTTATATATTATATGTAGTTCTTGATTTTAGAGATATTAATATGTGAAGGATGACACCAGTGCAGGTATCCCTTTCAACAGCCAGTGCAGGCAACAGATTCACAGATCTCACAGGCGTCAGAGCGGGCAGCCACCAGCGCTGGAAAAAGAAAAAAGAAAAAAAAACATGATTAAAAATAATATTAGAATGTATTTTCTGGTGGCCAAGAATGTCCACAGCTTTAAAATCTCAAGATGCATCAAATATGTGGCCATTCAGAACAGCTTCTAACACAGTTTTCTTTAGATGTGGTTTGATCATTTTTATCTGTTAAACAAATTGTTTAATTTTGTTTAACAATTTGACTCCCAAAGCCAATAAAACCTAATTGCTAAAGACTTTATTACTTCAGGTGCATTTTTATATATATGCACACACACACACACACACACACACACACACACACTAGTGCTGGTAGAACTAACAGTTCTAGCAGTTTTCCCATCTTTTTATACCAGGAAGTGAGACAGGGGTCCTTAGGGTGTAGTTAACCCTTTTTATTCCTAATTAAATCATGTTTTTATAAAAACTTTAAAGGGCAACATTTCCATCAAAAATTAAAATAAAATAATTAAAATAAAAGCACATTTTTATATTTATGTTATCAGTAGGTATTGTTAGTTTCAGTGTTGTGCTAGTTACTGAAAACCAGAAACTAGTTACCCTTACTAGTTACTTTATTTCAAAAGTAACTCAGTTACTTTACTGATTACTTACATCAAAAGGTAACGCAGTACTGTGAAAAGTAAGTTTTTAGTTACTATGAAAAAAAAGGTCTCCCATTAAGTTTTGAGTTAAGTTTTCTTTAGCTCGGTTTCCATTTTTGCGTATTCGCTCTCCAGGTACTTAGAAAAAGTGTTTCGTCCCATTTGCCGTGTGACGCCCGGTATCATGCTAACTAGCTTCCTGAAAGCAGGCCACTCCACAATAGAAACTGGCTGCATGTCTTCTACAACATACCTTGCAATGACACACACACACAGGAAGATTCAGGACTACACAGCTCTGGCTGCAGCTCAGTCTCTAGCCAAGACTACACAAAAAATAACGCAAAATAACGGAGTAACGCATCATGTAGTAACGTTAACTGAGTTACTGAATTTAAAAAATAATGCATTAGTTTACTAGTTACTGCAAAAAATAACCGTTAGTCCCAACACTGGTTAGTTTTAGATTTTGAAGGCTTTTAACACATTTTTAATTGTTTAAAGTTTAAATCCTTGTCTGGCACGAGGCTGTTTTCTGACAGAGCAAATTTAGAAATTAAAAGAATTAAAGCAAATCAGAACATTTTATAAATTACATAAATTTCATATATATGTGATCCTAAAAGGATACATTTTCATCAAAAGTTTGAATTAGAGTGTTGTATTAGTATTTTTTAATTTTTTGGTCGGTCATGATTTGTCTTTATTCTCATGAATGGGTAAAATATTGTAGTTTTCTGTCAAGTATTTTTTGCTCTTTTATTCCCCAAAGCATTTTGTGACCTCTTTCTCAGATTTATCTTAAAAACTCCACATTGGGTTTCATCTGGATGGACTGTTGGTTGGCTGAGCATCTTACTGCATGTCTGTATATCTGTACCTGTTGGACTTTGTTAAAGTCAGCCTATGTCACCATATTAACAGTGTTATTATAGCTGATAAAATGATGGACAAGACGACATGAGGTGGAATCAAACCAGATGTGTGGTTATGACAGAAAAGCTCTAACAAAATGAGTCAATATAGGTTGAAATCTTTACCCAGCCTGGCCAGAGACACTCCAGCATCCTTCCTCAGACACAGAGGTCTGAATTCTGCAGGCAGGGCAGGGAGAGAACACATAGCTGCTGCTTTGGCCTCCACCAGCAGGAGCTCCTGCTCAGCAGCATCTCTGCTCATCAGAGCCCCCAGAGCCTTCACTGACTCCAGAGAGAACCGAAAGTCTCCCTCCTATAACACAGAAACAGAAATGTTAGTCTGTTACTGTCATTTTGAAATATTTCTTACTTTCAACTCACAAATCAAATACATTTGTCACTTTTTACATGAGAACAATATATGACTTAAAGCATATATAATATACACATATAATATAAAATAATGGGCGGCACGGTGGTGCAGTGGTTAGCACTGCCGCCTCACAGCAAGAAGGTCCTGAGTTCGATCTTTCTGTGCGGAGTTTGCATGTTCTCCCCGTGTCTGCGTGGGTTCTCTCCGGGTTCTCCGGCTTCCTCCCACAGTCCAAAGACATGCATGCTAGGTTAATTGGTGACTCTAAATTGCCCGTGTGAATGTGAGTGTGAGTGGTTGTCTATCTATGTGTCAGCCCTGCGATGAACTGGCGACATGTCCAGGGTGAACCCCGCCTCTCGCCCAATGTCAGAAAAAACAGAATCACAAGACAATGTGCTGATAGCAGATGTTGTGTGTTTTCAGGTTTCAGGTGTTCTTACTGTGACAGTGACAGCGGCAGACAGCTTGAGCAGAACCACGAGGAGGACTGTGGCACAAATGGTGCTCTTCATCTTGTTGCTTTTTGTGATGTGTGATGATTTTCTTCTGGTCCCTCTCTGAGAGTCTCTCTGTAGTGTGTAAGCAGCATTGCTTCAGTGTGTTTATAAAGGGTTAGGCATGTACAGGCCACACCTAAAGACTAGTTAATGATGAACACCAGGCTCTGTTTATGATGCCATAAAAACTGCACTGTTTGTTCTGAACTGTGGAAAAATAAGAAAAATGATTGTTTTATATTTGTGTGGTTGATTGGCATGAGTAGAGTACTCTGCACTGAACACATGATAAAGACCATTAACAGCTAATACTGCCTCCACACCCCTTTGACAGGGTCAGGCATGGGAACCGGTCTGTGTGCAGAGAACACCAGATACACTCTGTACAACACGTATACACATGCAATGGTATGTTCACTGAGGAGGCTGAAGTGCATCACAGATTTAGTTTCATTCATCCTTCATTTCCTATGACAGGGTGAACACATCTCAACAAAATATAAATATATTTGTGTAGGACAATGTGAGACATGTTACCAAAGCTGAGAGCAGGTCTGAACAACTAATTGAAATTTTGTCAGACTCACACTATGGCCTTACTGCAATGTCCAATCGTATGTTTAGAGAAAACAATCGTTCAAAAGTCATATTTAGAGAAAAGAGTTGTCAAAAAAGGTGTCATGATAAGAGAAAAAAGTTGCTAAGTCGTGTTTTAAGAAAAGTTGTTAAAAAGTCATTATGTCAAGAGAGAAAAGTTGTTAAAAATGATGTCATGTTTAAAGAACACATTTGTTTGGTACAGATCCCTGCAAAAATCAAAAATTACCATACAGAACTGAGAATAATGATATAAATATTATTATTCCCTCATCATAATTACATAATCAGTCTTTTGACTGATATTGTAATGGTATCGTGTATGATATCGCAAGATATTTTGTCAAAATTGTAAAACCCTTGCTGAGTATAATCAAAAAGGTGAGTATTAAAAACAATTTTTTAAAAAGTTTTATTTATTTAAACAATACAAACTACACAAATACGTTATAACATAACATAAACCATCGACAGACACATAGACCAACAAAACAAATCAACAACAAAACAAATAACAACACCAAAAATAAAAAATGTTTTTTAATTTAATTGGATCTTTGTATTGACCATTTGCCTCTTGTTTGAAAAGAAGAGAGATCAAACCTTCCTGTTGAGTTCCACTCACTTTACCAATCCAAAATGAATAACTGAAGCATGCTAGAATGGGATCTTTTATATAATCAAAAAATGTCTTATAGAATTCAATCAGAATCCCTTCTAGATCTGGTGATTTACCTGATTTAAAGGAAATAGTTGCTTCATAAAGCTCATCCTCAGAGATCATACCTTCACAGTCTTTTCTGCATTTTTTATGATAAGAAGCCGGGAAAAAGGACTGGTTAAGGCCTAGCGGTGGGCAGCTCTGTTCCGCTAAAGTATAAATATTTTGGAAAAAGGATTTTCCTTCTTCTAGAATTTCTGCTGATGATAATAATATCAAACCATTCTCAGTCATTAACTGATTCACATCTTTCCTTGTTTGATTCCTTTGCATAAGTTTTAAAAATGAAGCTGTACATTTCTCATCCTTCTTCAACCATGTAGTAATTTTTTTGTGGTAAATCTCTCTGACTCCTTTTGTTTGTTTTCCAAGGTCTCATAGAGATCTGAGGGCACTTGACTAACTTGATCAATCCTGACACTTAAACTATTTATTTCTTGTAATAATTCATTTTCATAACTTTTATTCAGCTTGTGTTTCCAGAAAGAATATGTAATGGAGTGTCCCCTAAACGAACATTTAAATGAGTCCCATACAGTACGGGGATTGGCACTACCAATATTGTATTTAAAAATTGCTTTAAATAAATGTCTTATTTTTTTTCAACAAAAAGATCATCATCTAATAAAGACTGATTAAACTTCCAGAACCCTGGACCTCTGAGAACATCATCAGTCATCACATGGAGTGTTATACACTGATCAGGCATAACATTATGACCACCTGTCTATTAATAGGCATGGACTCCACGAGACCCCTGAAGATGTGCTGTGGTATCTGGTACCACGATGTTAGCAGCAGATCCTTTAAGTCCTGTAAGTTGCGAGGTGGGACCTCCATGGATTGGACTTGTTTGTCCAGCACATCCCACAGATGCTCGATTGGATTGAGATCTGGGGAATTTGGAGACCAAGTCAACACCTCAAACTTGTTGTTGTGCTCCTCAAACCATTCCTGAACCATTTTTGCTTTGTGGCACGGTGCATTATCCTGCTGAAAGAGACCACAGCCATCGGGGAATACCGTTTCCATGAAAGGGTGTACATGCAACAATGCTTAGGTAGGTGGTATGTGTCAAAGTAACATCCACATGGATGGCAGGACCCAAGGTTTCCCAGCAGAACATTGCCCAAAACATCACACTGCCTCTGCCGGCTTGCCTTCTTCCCATAGTGCATCCTGGTGTCATGTGTTCCCCAGGTAAGTGACACACACGCAGCTGGCCATCCACATGATGTAAAAGAAAAAGTGATTCATCAGACCAGGCCACCTTCTTCCATTGCTCCATGGTCCAGTTCTGATGACCATTGTTGGCACTTTCAGCGGTGCACAGGGGTCAGCATGGGCACCCTGACTGGTCTGCAACTATGCAGCCCCATACACAACAAACTGTGATGCACTGTGTATTCTGACACCTTTCTATCAGAACCAGCATTAACTTCTTCAGCAATTTGAGCAACAGTACCTGATCTGTTGGATCGGACCACACGGGCCAGCCTTCACTCCCCATGTGCATCAATGAGCCTTGGCTGCCCATGACTCTGTCGCCGGTTCACCACTGTTCCTTCCTTGGACCACTTTTGATAGATACTGACCACTGCAGACCAGGAACACCCCACAAGAGCTGCAGTTTTGGAGATGCTCTGACCCAGTCATCTAGCCATCATAATTTGGCCCTTGTCAAACTTGCTCAAATCCTTATACTTGTCCATTTTTCCTGTTTCTGACACATCAACTTTGAGGACAAAATGTTCACTTGCTGCCTAATATATCCCACCCACTAATAGGTGCCATGATGAAGAGATAATCAGTGTTAGTCACTTCACTTGTCAGTGGTCATAATGTTATGCCTGATCGGTGTAAGTGCATGGTCTGAGTGCATATGTTCAGTTATGTCTGTCATTGATATCTTGGAACATAGTGTGAAGGATCCAAGGAAATAATCAATCTGACTGGCCTGTTTTTTCCTACGCCAAGTGTTCTGAATTCCCCGTTTTCACCAGTAGGTGGTGCCATTCCATAAGGGGCAGAAGGTAGGATCTAGTAATTTGGTCAGGCAGTGAGCAGGACTGCTATGGGAGGCCTCTAAAGGGTCCTTTACGTGTGCTCACCGTAGTTTTGCCATTCTGGTCTGGACTGTCGGCATCTGAGCAGCATATGTGTGGATGAACAAAAGACCATATGACTGTTCAAGATTATGTCGCTGTCTCATTGGCATTAAAGTGAAAAGAAACTGAGATCCCTATTTCCATGTCACTCTGAGCTCCACTGTAGATGAAGAGACTACCCCAAGTTTTCTAAGCAGATCCATCCACTCCAACTTTGATCTGTACTATCAAGTATATCTGATCTTGTTAGGGTTTTTACATTGCCAGATATCAATTAAATCAAGGGTAGACATAAGTGTTTGAATAGCTTTTAGGGCTCGTTGATGATAATTATCTGAATGACATCTGTCATGAAATTCATCACTGTATCAAAGTCACAGTGGAGGATTGACTTGGTAGTCATCATCATCATCCTCACTTTCACCTTTGTTGGGCATTGTCAGGGGCACTTCTGATTGGTATTTTCAGAAGTTTCTTGTGACTGTATGTCCAAATCTCTGTGCAATGACCATTGTTCCTTTCACTGATGTGACCTTGTAGAGCTTGGTGTTGTATGGTGTCACAGTTTTCCTGCCTTCCTCTGACGTATGAGTACGACATCTCCTTCTCTGAGTTCTGAGTGGTGTGCATTCATCTTTTTGTCTGGATAGATCTTTATCTTTTTCTTTTGGTAACTCTCTGTTTGACGAAGCAAGTCGTCATTAGGACGATGGGAGATGGATGGCAGCTTGATTGATATCGGTCAGCCATAGAACAGTTCAGCTGGGGAACGCTTAGTGGTGTGATGAGGTGTAGCTCTGTAGTTTCTCAAGAACTTGTGCGGGTCTTGTTTCCATGGCTTGCCTTCTAGTGTTGCTGTGGTGACTGCTTTGCTAAGTGTTTTGTTCAATCTTTCAACTTGAGCATTAGCTTGTGGCCAATAAGGAGTGATTTTTTTGTGGTGGAAACCAAGGTACTGAGAGCTGAGAACTGAGAAGTCTGAGAACTCTTTGCTTGAGAATGGTGGTCCATTGTCTGATTAGGGGGCCAAGCCCGCGGGGACTGGGAACCGCGAATGCAAGCATACGCGGTTCCCAGTACCAGCGGTGCTGGGAACCCTATTGTTTTTGTTCAGATTTTTATTATTTTCTTCCTCTATTTTTATTCTTCTCCCGATAAAAGTCATGCTGCAGGCTAAACCGTGCAAGTTTGAACGATGCAAATTTGAGGGCTGGCCCACACCACCGCACGTACCTCAGAAGCAAAAAACTGCCCATGTACGCCTGTAGGGGGCGCTATAACCAAGGAAAATGCGTTTTGGCCTATAACTCCCACACCGTATGTCGCACATTCAAAAACCTTATATCCCCATATTCCTTGAATGGAGCTGAGTCACTTTGTAATTGGCCACGCCCACTTCCGCCTAAATAATTTTTTCGCAAAATCGCGAAAACTGGAAAACCTGCTTTTTCGAACTCCTCCTAGGGATTTTGTCCGATCTGCACGAAAATTGGACCGTACACTCTTCTGATGCTCATGAGCTAAAGTTATCAAAAGATTTTTTTTGGGTTGAAAATTCTGCGAATTATTAACGAACAAATTTCCGTAGCTAGCCATAAAAATGGAAAATGTTGCATATCTCGGTCAAAGTAAATGCTATCGACACCAAATCAGACATCCTTGGTTGGCATGAGACTGGGAGCCTATGAGCTGAATTTGGCGAATGTTGGCCCCTAGGGGGCGCTACAAATGTGGGAAGTTTATATCTCCAGAACGGCTGCACGTATTTCTACGAAATTTGGTCCATACGATGTAGGGCCAGTCCTGAGGCGATATCTTCAAGGGGGTCATGACAGGTCAATGTGGGCGGGACTTATTACAAGATAAACAAAAAAAATTAATTTCTGCCAAAGTATAATACTTAGAGCTTTGAAATTTTCTGGGTACATGTAGAATGGGACTCAGATCCCGCCTACCGAAAATCGCATTTGTGCTCCACTAGGTGGCGCTATAACGCATTTTTGCCTATAACTTCCACATTTTAAATGACACGTTGAAAAATCTTATATTGCCGTATTCCCTGAATAGCGCTGGATCTTCTGACGTAGGCCCCGCCCACTTTCGCCGAAAATTCCCGTTGCTAAGTCGCCACATGTCCGAAACATACTTTTTCGAACTCCTCCTACAGTTTAAGCGCCATCTGCGCCAAACTTTGCACATACGATGTCTAGATGTGTCTGATCTAAAGTTATCAAAGGAATTATCGAACGACAAAAAAATCGCTAATTATAACCGAACGATGTTTTGGCTAGCTTAAAAAACACATGTTATGTCATATTTCAGTCAAACTACAGTCTTTTGACTTCAAACTTAACACGGTGGTTCCAGAGGTCATCCACAGACTCTGTGCCAAATTTGGTGCGGATCGGCCAATAGGGGGCGCTACAAACCCAACTAGGTGTCGCTATAACGCATTTTTGCCTATAACTTCCACATTTTAAGTGAGACGTTGAAAAATCTCATATTGCCGTGTTCCCTGAATGGCGCTGGATTTTCTGACGTAGGCCACGCCCACTTTTGCCGCAAATTCCCGTCGCTAAGTCGCCACATGTCCGAAACCTACTTTTTCGAACTCCTCCTACAGTTTAAGGGCCATCTGCGCCAAACTTTGCACATACGATGTCTAGACATGTCTGATCAAAAGTTATCAAAAGAATTGTTGCACGAAAAAAAATGCGCTAATTATAACCGAACGATTTTTTGGCTAGCTCAAAAAACGCATGTTGTGTCATATTTCGGTCAAACTAAAGTCTTTTGACTTCAAACTTCAGACACTCTTTCCAGAGGTCATCCACAGACTCTGTGCCGAATTTGGTGCGGATCGGCCGAAAGGGGGCGCTACAAACCCAAAAACATCAGCGTTCCCAAAACTTGCTCAGATTCGCACTAAATTCGCTGCGCATGATGTGGGTTCCCTCCTGAGGCCGACCGCAAAGTTACCTAATGATTGGTCATGAATACCGCAGCTCGGACGACGGCGCGCGTCCCCGCGATCGCCCCGAGCCCCGCGTCCCTCGGAGCCCGCGGCGGTGGGTTCCGAGGGCCGCGGGGACCGGGTCGCGCGGGGAGGCTTGGCCCCCGTTCATAACTGCTTGCAGTTCTAGTTTTACTTATTTTGATATCCCCGCTCTAGAAAAAACTTCATTCATTACTTTGTGTGCAGAAGTTGATGGGGTTATCTCAACAAATGGGAACCTTGAGTATTCATCCAGTATGACTAATAAATAGTCACCTGAAGGGAAAGGTCCGCAGAAGTCTACAGGGACTTGCATCCAAATTCCTTGTGGGAGCTCTGACATCTGCAGTGGTTGTTGCTCAGTTTTGGCTGTGGATGCTTCACAGCGAATACATCGTGAAATCAGTTCTTCAACGTGTCTTTCTATTCCTGGAAACCAGACTTTCTCTCTGAGCAGTTGCTTGGTCTTTGCAATGCCCTGATGTCCTTCATGAGCAAGAGCGAGGGCCCTAGATTGCAGTGATTTTGGTACGACCAGTGTGTTGCCACTGAGGATTAGGCTTCCTTCTTCAAGGGCTGTTAGTTCCTGTTACGTGCCAGTCAGGAAAAGAGCTTGTTTCTTGTTTTTCCCTCCTGTCTGCCCCCCCCCCCCTTGTCTCCAGGTGATAATGGACAGGCTCCTCATTGGTCCCCTAAGCTCGGAGCTGTCCACTGGCTGACAAGGGAGGGTCATCAGCTGATTGAGCTCACCTGGGCCTCTGAGCTTAAAAGCTGGGGCCTTTGCTCACTCTGTCTCTCCCTTCTTCCAGCTGGCATCCACCTTGTGGTCTTTTTTTGGTTTGTGTTATGATCTGTGTTAGCTTTAGGTTAATAAATTATTCTTGTTTTTACATTAATCTCTTGTGTGGACTCACCTTCTTGTTGCATTCCTTGAGCCGGTGTGTAACAGTTCCTCTCTGATGTTGTAGAAGGCTTTGAGAGTGGAGTGATTAGACTGCGATGTGAGGTCATCATACAGTGTTCCACTTTCCTGAGTAGATGACTCTGAGTAGATGTTTTAGTAGCGGGTCGTGGAGTGTTTCTGTCTTTACTTCCTCGAAGACTTTAGGCACTGCTTTCTGAAGCGGATGTGCACTGCTGTGTCAACATCATCAGTGACTGTTGTGAGCGAAGTCTTTGTGGGTGTTGAGACATGTAGTCTGCTGGATTTGATTTTCCAGCTTTGTGAATCACCTTGAACTTGTAAGGTTGGAGTCTGAGAGCCCATCTCTCAATCTGGATTTGGTGGTTTGGATTTGGGGTTGTTAAAGATGAGTTCTAATGGCTTGTAGTCAGTGAACATGTTGAATTCACTACCATAGAGATACAGATGAAAGTACTTGCATCTCTAGACGATTGTAAGGGCTTCCCTCTCGGTCTGGGAGTATCTCCGTTCAACTGGTGTTAAGGCTCTGCTCGCATATGCCACTATGTGTGTTTTGTAAATCTTTCTGACTGTCTGTGCCAGGATTGCAGCAAGACGGACGGGGCTTGCATCAACAATGTTTGTTTTTCTCTCTGGATGAAAATAGCTCATCACTGGATTGCTTACTAGCCTGGCTTTGAGCTGATGTTCAGAGCATCTCTGTGTTTGGTATCCCATGACCATTCAACACCTTTTTTTGTCAATTCTTGCAGTGGCTGGGTGACTGAAGAGAAGTCAGGAATGAAGCATGCACTGTCGTTGGCCAGGCTTCGGACTTCACTTGGATTTTGTGGAGGCGGCATGTGTGTGATTGCCTCAATCTTCTTTGGATTGGCAGAAATGCCGGCTTTGGAGAAGATGTATCTGTAGAACTCTAACGATGTTTTGTGGAATCTGCACTTGTCAAATTATTCTCATGTAGTCTCTTGAAGACTGCCTACAGAGAGCAGTCATGCTCCTGGGATATTGTGCCATAGATTATGATGTCATCTCTTAAGTTTCAAACTCCTGGTATTCCATGGAGAACGAGTTTTGGATTGTATGTTAGAAGACCTCAGCTGCTGATGAGATTCCAAAGATGAGTCTTGTGTATCTTCTTAGTCCAACATGTGTTGAGAATGTTGTGATGTATCTTGACTCAGGTGCAAGTTCTAGTTGGTGGTATCCCGCACTGAGGTCTAGCTTGAGGTCGTGTACAATGTCATCAGCTGTGGGTGCAATGTGTCGCTGTCTTTGGACAGCTGTGTTGGGCAGGCGCATGTCCACACAGACAGGCACTTTATCTGGGTTCTTGGGTTTTGGCATTGCTGCATTGGGTGAAACCCGTGATGTTGGACCTTCTACTTTCTCAGTGATCCCTTGATCCTCCAGATACTGTAGTTCCTCTTCCACCTTTGTCCTGGTGTGAAATGGAATGCGGCGATGCGGCTGAACAACTGGTTGTATGCTCTCATCAATATGGAGCTTGACTTACCAATGCCCACCATGATATCTGGGTAGCGAAGCATGAGTTGGTCAGCTTTGGACAGGGTAGGTTCTGCAGTCTGGGTGGAACACACTACATGTATCAGTCCTAGCTCAGATGCTGCTTTGTGGCCAAGAAGTGAGCTGTGGTTTCCTTAAACTACATGGAATGTAGCCTGTGTGGCTTTACCATTCGCAGAGACTACTGCATCTGCCTTTCCTTTGAGTGGCAGTGGAGTCCTCACACCACAGGGTAAGATTCTCTTTTTAGCATGCTTAAGTGTGAGTTGTTGCTGTTGTTGTAGGCAACTTCATTCAGAAGGTTGACTGTGACTCCAGAGTCAAGAATACTGACCAGCAATGAGAACATCCCGTATTGGTGGTTGTATGTCCTCTGTGTTTCATGTCACAAAGACATATTCATCGTTTGTGCCTTATTTGCGTAGGCTTATCTTTATCAATCTGGATATTTTTCACTCTTTGCGTGTCTCCTGGTTTATAATGTGGTCATTTCCATGTCTGTTGGTTACGTTCTCCTGCCTTGTCTTGTTTGGACAGACAACAACAAGCAAAGTGGTTGGGTCTCCCACACGCACAGCACTACAGGCCTCTTGCTGGACAAGCTGATTGACCACCTTGATGAGGAAACCACCACAGTTCCTGCAAGTTACCTTTTGTGTTCTCTGTTGCATTGGTTTTGTCTGTTGTTGACATTTGCTCGGCCACTTCTTATTTCTGGTGTCATGTAATGTTGCTACCCTCTCATTTTCATATTTATTTTCAATCTCTGAAGCCTGCAGTTCAGATGTTTCAAAGGTTCGGGCAAGGTCCAGAAGTCCTTCAAGTGCCATGTCTGGGTCTCTCAATGCTTTCCTCCGAAGGCGTGATGATGAGAAGCTCAGTATGATTTGAGACTTGATTTCTTTGTCTATGTTAGAAAAGTCACAATTTTGGGCTAGCTGTCTTAACCTGGTGTGGAATGCATCGACTCTTTCTCCTGTGTTGTGCTTTGGCTGGCGAAATATGTAGATCTCATATTCCACATTGTGACTTAGACTGAAGTGGTCTGTGAGTAGTAGTACTTCTCTGTCATAATCATTTGATTCCCCTTTTCTGGAAATGTCTCAAATATGCAGTGTTCAAATATGTGTTCGAAAAAGATGGTGACGCGTGTAGACGCAGCGATCCGGTGCTCTTCAGCTAGCAGCTACACATTGAGAAGGACTTACACCCGAACTGAACTTATAAGCCTGAAACAACACTGGACTGGCTGGACCCCGCTAGAAGGGTTCGACTCGTTCCCGGAGAATGGACAGAAAGGAGGCGATGGCTGCGCTGCGAAAGACGCTGAAAACGAGGCAAAGGAGCCGGCATCAGAGCTAGGCTAACCACGACTCCGCATAAACCAGTGGTTCCAAGTGTCTTTCTCGCCAACGTCCACTCCCTGGTTAACAAGATGGACGGGATTAAACTACGGGACGTTAACAACTGGATAGACGGCTGTATCATGGTGATAACAGAGACCTGGCTGCATGAAAACATTCCAGACCTAGCCATGGAGCTAGCAGGACGCACAATCTCCCGGGCGGACCACACATCGGAGTCCGGTAAGAGGAGAGGAGGAGGTGTGTGTGTCTATATTAACAACAGTTGCTGCACAGACGCTGCCGTTATTGGGAGACACTGCTGCCCCGACCTGGAGTTTCTAATGTTGAGGTGCAGACCATTTTATTTGCCCAGGGAAATCACCCAAGTGTTTGTAGCTGCCGTGTATATCCACCCGCGAGCTAATGCTAATGTAGCTATGAGCAGGCTGCATGACAGCATCACTAGGCAACAGAATAAACACCCAGAGGGCTTCACCTCACCGTGGCTGGAGACTTTAACCACACCAACTTAAAGGGGACCTATTATACTCATTTTCGGACCTTTGTATTTGATTTCTGGACTCCTGTAGAGCAGCTACACACCATCGCCCGCACAGAAAGCTTTGTAGATCTTCAGGACGCTGTGCCCCTCACTGCATCTCTTCCTTGTATTTTCTGCATCCCGCGAAAACGGTCTGTGTAATTTACTCCACCCCCTGGCTCTCCTCCATGTACGCCTCCCGCCGAGCCCACTCCGCTGTGATTGGTCACACTCCCGAGAACTTCCGAAGGGCTGGCGAGCACTGCCGAGCCCGGCTACCGGCTAATCCAGCTTCGTACTGGCCCATGTTGACAAAACAGTCCCCTGTGAAGTGCAGTAGACAGACAAACACGGAGGTATTTTTCCTTTGCTGGTCGGGAAAAAGCAACTATATCCACCTCTGCCTGGTGCTTGCCTCTTTAGGAAAGCTAAGCTTTAGGAAAGCTTTAGGAAAGCAAAGTTAACTTTCTCTCACACCTGAACAATCATTTTCTGGGAGCCATTGCTCAACGTGCTAACACTGTGAAATCGTTGTAGACAGCAGAGGGTGTACTACGAAGGAAGCTCAACACAGCCAGGCTTTCTCTGCATGATCTGGGTCAACAAAGCTTAAAACTGCAATCAGAGATAACAGGTATCACGATGGTGGTTATCAACTTGCTTTGTTAACCCAGGCTTTCGTCTTCAGACTCTGTGCGCGTTCATATAAAAGGGGCGTTTGTTGTGTCATTTGACTCTTCTTCCACATGAAATGAAGCGATCACGAGCCACTTGTCAAAATCATCAAGTTCGTAGAATTATGAGCTGTGGAAAATATACAAAATACATTACGGCAAAAAGCAACACTGTTGCTGCAAATAAAGAAGGAGAAGAAGAATGTCGTCAGAAAATTACTGATCGACTAAATGCGGTCTTAATGCTGCCGTTTATTCTAACATGAAAACTGCACATTAAACAATAAAACTCCATACAGCAGATTTAAATATGATGAAGTCTGTCTGACACTGTCCTATGATGACAGAGACGTGGACATCACTGAGGTTTTTGACCAAACCAACGTAAAATGAGTGTAACTGATTTAAGATTGTCCGTGATAAATGATGATGAATTTTCTAATCAGTGATCTGAGCTGCAATATCACCAAGACAAAACAGATAGCAGTAAAAAGTATTCAAAGTGTCTGTAGTTGCTTCATCATTATTTTAGTGTGTGGATTATATACGATGTCAATTTAAAGTCTTAATATGATCTGGAGCAAATGGAAAAATGACTCTACATCACCAAACGGAGGTTACCCTGACAGCGCGATGCATTCAGTTTGTGCCGCTGTTTCATTTTTACATTAATATGGATTTGTTCGGTGATATTACGAACATACAGCTCAGCAATTTTTCAATGTTAACGTCCTCCCTCAGTTTAAAAGCTAAGGACAATAATTAGTTAAAGAACAACGCGTTTTACAGACGATTTAATTTGAAACTCTGAACATAACCTGCTCCCGACCAGGTTATGAGTTTAGTATAAGTTACCATGGTGATCTGGCCAGGTTAAAAGAGAGCCACCTTCGTGACACTGAAAGTCCTGGGTTTAGACTCAACATAGCTCGCTAACCCATTAATCTGACTTCGTAGTTACACCTCTCAGAGCAGCGATATAACTTCCGAAGCAGAGCGGGGTAGCGGGCAGGCCTAGAGCACATGCCAGGGTATGACCATATAAGTAAGTCTGGCACGCATTGATGTCAATGTCACTACACCATTAAAAAAAAGGCAGTAAAACACAGCGTGCAGAGCCATCCAAAACAGCTTGCAGGGCTCACTTCCAAATGCATGAACCTCAATATTTGAAGCTTTGGAATCGTTTAACACGAGTATCCGACATTGTGACAACATTTATAGGTCAGAAAAGAGGAAAAGTATAATAGTTCCCCTTTAAAGACTGTGCTCCCCAGATTCTACAAGAATGTTGACATTCAAACAAGGAAGGGCAGAACACTAGACCAGGTCTATACCAACATCTCTGGAGCCTACAAAGCCCGCCCCTCCCCCCACCTCAGACACTCAGACCATCTTTCCTGTTCCTGACACCAGCTTACAAGCCCCTCATCTGCAGGTCTAGCCACAGTACAAGCTAGTGCAGTGCTGGACTGAGGAGGCCACATTATCCTTGCAGGACTGTTTTGAGGACACCATATGTGAGCTCTTTGAAGACCAAGACATTGAGCTCCATACCTCCTCTGTACTAGCATACATCAGTTTCTGCATGGACAAGGTAACATCAAGGAAACAGTTGAAAACATTCCCCAACCAAAAACCCTGGTTTAACGCCAATATCAGAGCACTACTCCAGGCCAGGGATTCAGCACTGAGGACAAGGGACAGGGAAGCCTACAGGAAGGTTAGAGTGGACCTGAACAGAGGCATCAAGGCTGCTAAAACAAAGTACAGAGAGCAGATAGAGGCCAACTTCAAGGAGAACAAACCCCGCTCCATGTAGAAAGGCATACAGAATATTACGGACTACAAACAATGCCACTTCCAGGGTACTGGAGAGGAGAATTTTGCCGATAGTCAAACCTCAGATTCAGGAGGAACAATGCAGTTTTTGTCCTGGTCATGGAACACTTGACCAGCTCTATACCCTCCGCAGGGTGCTTGAGGGTTCATGGGAGTATGCCCAACCAATCCACATGTGCTTTGTGGACTTGGAGAAGGCATTCGACTGTGTCCCTCGTGGCATTCTGTGGGAGGTGCTTCAGGAGTATGGAGTTCAGGGCTCTTTGCTAAGGGCCGTACGGTCTCTGTATGACCGGAGCAGGAGCTTGCTTCGCATTGCTGGCAGTAAGTCAGACCTGTTCCTGGTGCATGTTGGACTCCGGCAGGGCTGCCCTTTGTCACCCATTCTGTTCATTATTTTTATGGACAGAATTTCTAGGCGCAGCCAGGGGCCGGAGGGAGTCCGGTTTGGGGACCACAGGATCTCATCTCTGCTTTTTGCAGATAATGTTGTCCTGTTGGCTCCTTCGAACCAGGACCTTCAGCTTGTACTGGGGCAGTTTGCAGCCGAGTGTGAAGCGGCTGGGATGAGAATCAGCACATCCAAGTCCGAGGCCATGGTTCTCGACCGGAAAAAGGTGGCTTGCTCCCTCCGGGTTGGAGGAGAGTTCCTGCCTCAAGTGGAGGAGTTCAAGTATCTTGGGGTCTTGTTTACAAGTGAGGGGAGGATGGAACATGAGATTGACAGATGGATTGGTGCGGCGGCAGCAGTAATGTGGTCATTGCACCGGTCTGTCATGGGAAAGAAGGAGCATGCTCTCGATTTTCCGGTCAATCCATGTTTCTGCCCTCACCTATGGTCATGAACTTTGGGTCATGACCGAAAGAACAAGATCTCGGATACAAGCGGCTGAAATGAGTTTTCTCTGCTGGGTGGCGGGGCGCTCCCTTAGAGATAGGGTGAGGAGCTCTGTCACCCGGGAGGAGCTCAGAGTAGAGTTGCTGCTCCTCGTTGAGTGGAGCCAGCTGAGGTGGCTCAGGCATCTATATCGGATGCCTCCTGGACGCCTCCCTGGGGAGGTGTTCCGGGCATGCCCCACTGGGAGGAGGCCCCGGGGAACACCCAGGACACACTGGAGTGACTATGTCACTCGGCTGGCCTGGGAACGCCTTGGGATCCTCCCGGAAGACCTGGAGGAAGTGTCCAGGGAGAGGGAAGTCTGGGCATCCATGCTTAGACTGCTACTCCCGCGACCTGGCCCTGGATGAAAGTGGAAGAAAATGGATGGATGGATGGATATGTCAGTTAATTATTGTCTGGATGATCTATCTGGAATCAAACTGCCATGGTGTAATTTCTTTGACCTTAAACATTCTGCCATCTATGTAAAGTTTATCCAGAACAAGTCTTACTGCATCTTTCTTTGAACGGTGCCCCTTCAGTTTGGGAATCTCTTTTCTCCTTCTTGCAACAATCTCTGGTGGAAACTGATCATTCAGTCCATATGGCTTACCTGCTAGGTGTTTGCTAAAACTTTTAAACAAGAGCTTTATCCCTGGAGTGCACAAACTTTGAATTTCAAACTTACAAATATTTTTGTTCTGCCCATTCTATTCTATTCTGTTTGACTGTTTGACTAAAAACTAGAGCCAGTCAAAATGGACAAAGCCTCAATATGTGGAACGTGGGACAAGGGACACAAATGTGCTGTCTCCCATAAAGTTGGACACCTGGTCACCCTAACTTGGGGGTCTGCAACCTGTGGCTCCGGAGATGCATGCAATGCTTTAGCCCCTCTCTAGAGGTTCCCTGTGACTCTGGCAAAAAATTATATGGAAATGTATATGGAAATGTATTTATTTATTTTGCATTTTATTTTCATTTAATTAATTTGCATTTGTTATAGGTCTAGACTGTAAGAACAAATGAGTTTGTTTGTCTTCTTTAGATAAACTTAAATCTTTGAGTCTAGTACCCTGCAGGACTGCTCTTTTTTCAAGGAGGTATTTACATTTTGAAAAAGGCTACAAGTTAATCACAACATCAGCTTTCATGAGGCAACACAGCATGGTTGGACTGGGTTGGACGATGTGGCATGGTCTGGTTGGGAGTCAGGAAACAGAGGAATGGGTGGCCTCAGCCATAGACATATAAACGTAGACGCCTCATTGAGCGGGTTGGCCCGTTGCTGTGATACGTCGGCATGTCCGCCATATTGGATGTGGCAGATCTGCCCCATAAACTAATGCAAGGAAATGGACCGAACTTAATAAAGTGCCTTTCTACAAAGTGATTTAAATAAATTCCCTTTAATCACCCATTCACACACACACTAATATATTTGGGAAACAAACAGGCATCAAAAACAACGTATGTAACTTTTAATGTGATGATTATAAATATTTACTCCTTATTTTTTGTTTAGGACATAGGTAAGCACCAAACCAACGTATGTATTTTTCTAATGTTTTTATGAGTTGTTACAGCTATCAATGTACGTAACATTGTTATTGTGATGATAAATATTGAAATATTAATATTAAACATCTGTGTTTATAATAACCAGATCCTAAAACGTAGATGTGACAGGTGGGTTTTCTGAATAAAGAGCATGGACGTTTACATTTTGATTTTGATTAATCATTTTGATATTCAGTGATTGATGAACATATATCTGAACATATATACATACATCTATCTGTACAGGGGGGGCACTGATGAACATATATACATACATCTGTCTGTACGGGGGGGCACTGATGAACATATATACATACATCTATCTGTACGGGGGGGCACTGATGAACATATATACATACATCTATCTGTACAGAGGGGGCATTGATGAACATATATACATACATATATCTGTACGGGGGACTTCTAACCAATCAGATGTACTGTGTGTTGCCACTCTGCATGAATGAATAAGGCATATTCTCTGTTCACTCTTGCCGCGTCCAATATGGCGGCAACATCGACGTATGATTCAGCGCTCAATGCAGTGTCTATGTATATATGTCTATGGCCTCAGCATCCAAGCCAATCATCAGTGAACACCCATTCTTGGGAAAAACACAAATGAGAATACAGCACCACCCTCTGGCAAGGAGGGGGAAACCAAGAACAAACATATTGCCATACAATACAATACAACATAACCTGGGTCATAACACCCCCCTCTCCTAAGACCAAACATTTCTTCCCCCCAAGAAATGTTTGATACCTACCGACCTGCATGAGACAATGCATCAGCTACCAGATTTTCAGTACCTTTTATGTGATGAATCTCAATATCAAAATCTTGCAGCAATAACGACCAATGCATGAGACACTGGAGCTGAGCTTGACCCAACTGTGGGCCCTATTTTACACCTAGTGCAAAACCATAGGTTTGCTATCTTACACCAGCGCAAGTGTCATTTTTGCCATGTGTGTAAGACAGCAAATGCACTTGCGCTGGGTCTGTGCCTCTGTGGGTGGGAGGCCTAAACAATGAGGGCAAAACGAAGGCGTGGCCTGGCGCGTTTGCTATCTTGTACTCGCATTGGAGTAAAGACCGCTTGCGCTCTAGACCAGCTTAAACCTAGTCGAAGCACAAAGACTGTGGTCTTTCAGCACAAGATAGCACCTGGCGGATTTGGCGGAAACACACACATCTACACAATCACAAAACACCTTCATTTATGGTCATTCTCTTCCTCACACAGGAGTGTGGATTAGTAGTGTTATTTGAACATGTTTTCTATCAGCAATAAAATGTAAATATTGAAGTTAAAAACACGCGTGTGTCTCACGCTTGGCTGAGGTGCACACACGTCTCCACAATCACAGAACACTTTTCATTAATGTTAAATAGTCATGCGCACATGTGTCTTTAAAGATAAACTCACTAATAAGGAAAAAAATAATAATCATAAGGCCTAATAAATCTGAACAGACCTGCAAAATGCGCACGGGCTGGGATCACAGCTGTCAGATCGTCTTTATCAGATGAGTCATCATGACAGCTGGAGCAGCTGTAGTGTTTGTGTCTGCATGTTTGTTATGATCCAGAAAAACAATGATTAAAAAAATTATGATCTATAACATACATTTGACCGCACGAGTCCGGCCCAACTCGGAGAGAAAAAGGTATGTGTGCTTCTGTCAGAGCTGGTTGGATATATCCTTGTGTAATTTTGCGCACTCCAAACTTCAGAAACTCTCTCTGATTGTTTCGCAGCGGGTCAGAGGAGCGAGGATGCGAGGAGGAGATGAGGATTAGGTGGGAGAGGAGAAGAAGAAGGAGCACGGACTGCGGCCTAACTGCTCCTCCACCTGGCTCAGGTGGGCCAGCGGAACCAGGAAGCTTCACAGCTGGACTGGATCTGTTCACCTCCCCTCACACCATCTCTCTCCCTGCTCCTCAGCCAGTAGAATTAATGATGATGATGAGGATAATAATTAATTATAAAATACAAAGCAATTTCGAGGTGTTTCAGTGTAAAACATAATGAGTTACATATCTGCATGACATTTGCGGTTTATTTATTGTATTGGTTTTTGCGGGCGTTATTGTAAAATAAACAGTTTACACATGAAGCTGTTTTGGACACGTCCTGCCGTCTCCATATATTGTGTGCTCTTGCATTTTTACTCCTTGAATCAGGACATCTGTCTCCTCGCTTTACAAATATTTAGGGCCTGAGCACCGAAAGCGGTGCGAGGACCCTATTGAAACTGTAAAGATTATTAGGGGGCCAAGCCCACGGGGCCTGGCGACAGGAAATGACATGTTTTACTCTTTGAGGTCCTGCTCCAAGCACGTTGACCATATCCAACTCAAATCTGGTCAAAACGTCTTTAACATGTTGACAATGGTGTATTATGAAAATCGTGTTGTGACGTCACACTGCGTTTCCGTGACGGAGCGGCGAAGTCGATGTTTCACCAAAAATGAAAAATCCGCATTAACTTCACTATACTTAGTCTGCCTGAAACTTCACATGTAGGTTAACAGTCCAGGCCTGAATATGTGATATGAGTTTCGTTAATGGGCGTGGCCAAATGGCTTGGCCAAGAGAAGTTTGTGATCAAAAGTTATTAAAAGATTTGGTCAGCCTTGAATGGTGTGGCCGTGAGGTGGCGGCGAAGGTTGATGTCTCGCCATGAAACACGAAATTGCTATAACTTTACCATAAATGGTCTGATCTGCACCAAACTTTACATGGTAGTTAATAGTCCCCCCCTGGACATATATATGTGATAACATTCTGTGATTGTCATAGCGCCCCCTGGTGGTGACAGGAAATGACATGTTTTACACTTTGAGGTACTGCTCCAGGACGTTGACCATATCCAACTCAAATCTTGTCAGGAAGACCATAAAGCCTTGGTTATGCTATATTTTGAAGATCATGGCGTATCGTCAAACGGCGTTGCACTGAGAGCACGGCGAAGGTCAATGTTTCGCCAAAACATGGAAAGTGCAATTAACTTCAGTGTCCTTGGTTCAATCTGACTGAAACTTCACGTTTGTTACAGGTCCAGGCCTGAACATGTGGTATGAGTTTCGTCGATGGGCGTGGCCGTATGGCTTGGCCACGCCCTTTAAAGTGCAGCACCCCCCATAGCAAGTTTCACCAAAATGCACAAAAATCAGTACACACATGTATCACACAGAGACACACAAAAAAGTCTCTTGCACCCATAGGCTAAACCCAACAGGAAGTCAGCCATTTTGAATTTGGTGGCAATTTTTGGCGTTTTCCACGTGTCGGATTTTAACAAAATGCTCCTACAGAAATGTTCCGATTGACATCAAAACTGGTGTATACCTTCTAGACAAGTGTGTGATCAAAAGTTATCAAAACATTTGGTCAGCATTGAACGGTGTGGCTGTGGCATGGCGTCAAGTTTTGATGTCACGCCATTAAAGACGAAATTGCTATAACTTGGGTGTACATGGTCCGATCCTCACCAGTCTTCACAGGTGTGATAAAGGTCCCAGTCTGAACACATCTACATGACAATCAGGACACATACACACTGCGCCACCTAGCGGCGACAGGAAGCGACATCAAATTCCTTAAGGCGATGTCCAAAGGCCGTGACAATGCGGAGCCTCTTCGCCCGGGTCGAATCCGGCCACGAGCCCACAGCCGCCGGCCCCCCGAGTGGCACGGGGGTGCGAGGGCCCGTAAAACGCTGCTTGCACCTTTAATTTCTCTTTGTTTCCTCCTGGTAAATCCGCCATCATGCTGACACTACTTGTGCTGCTGGCGCACCTGCCTCTTAAAGGTGATGATAGCTGACTTTCTGATTGGTTTATTGCATGTTCGGCCTAAACTCGCCTGTGAATTAATGAGGTCACATGAGCACACCTGATAACTGCACTGGTGGGCAGGGCAAAATATCACTCCTGCCCCTGGCACAAGATGGCAAAGGTGGATTTGGACACACCTTGAATAAATTAAATCCATTGTGCCTCACGCTTTCCACTTGTGCTTTAGATCAGCGTAAGATAGGGCCCCTTAACTTCAAAATGCTGCAGGGCCAGGAGCTTCCTTCTCAGTCATACTGTAATTCACCTGATGCTTATTCAATTTTTTTGCAAAGTAGCATACAGGGTGATCAATACTCCACTCATCTTCCTGCAACAGCAGAGCACCTGCGTCATCCGCACTGGCATCGACCTCTATTTTAAAGGGACATGCAAAATCAGAAGCAGCCAGCACAGGTGCACTGCACAGGAGAGCTTTGGCAGTATCGGATGATTCCTTACACTCAGAGGTCCAGACAAATTGGCTAGAAGGGCTTACCACTAGTAAGGGTAAGTGACTGGTAAGGGGTGCAACTACACTAGCAAAATTCTTAAAAAACCCAATGTAGTAGCTGCACATCCCCAGAAACCAGCGAAGTTGGCGCCATGTTTCAAGTACAGGAAAAACCAGAATTGTCTGGACTTTTGCCAACAAAGGGCACACCTGCCCCTACCCCACCGGCTTCTCCAAATACGAAACCACAGCCTTGCTGAACTCACATTTAGCCAGATTCAGAATCAAATTGGCACCCTCCAAACAGCTGAGAACCTCCTGTAATGTCTCTACATGCTCAGACCAGGTGGAAGAGTAACACAGAATGTCACTGAGGTACGCTTCGCAGTTTTTAACACCAGAGAGGGCATGAGCCTTTGGAAGGTGGCAGGAGCATTTCTTAACCCAAAAGGCATGTCTATATACTGGAGGAAATGACCAGGAGTGACAAAAGTGGATACCTCAGATGCACAACGTGTAAAGGAAATCATCTCAACTAAAGATTATAGGTCAGCAAAACCTTTTTTTTATTCAGTTTGTTGCCTTGAAATTTTGAGTTGTCTCAGGTATTTTTTATTTTACAGTGTAAAGTGATTTTTACATTCTCCAACTGTAAAAACATGTAACCTATGCACCAAATTTCTAAAAGAGTTGTAACATTTTGTCATCTAAAATCTGTATCAAAGCCTGCGCCTGCAGCTCAGTGCTTTCCCTCTTAATTTTGGCAGTGGCTTGTTTTTTTTTGAGTCTCCATAAAGTAGCTGTGGATGCCAAATCGCAAAAAAGAAAAGTCCTCAGGGAAAAGAGAGAATTTAATTGTTGTGGTGCCAGACTTTTCTTGGCCATAAAGGTTGCAGACCCCTGCCCTAGCTGATGAAAAAGCTAGCCTTAAGTAAACCTTTGAGCTGAGATTATTATATTACGTTCGACATAGATATGTATCAAAGTTGTTATTAAATGAGTAGGGTTTTATTCTTGTGGCGTTTTAGATCTTTTAAAATGAGAACTTCTAGATTTAAATGTAACTGGTCTTAAAGCTGCATTAATTGCTTTTTTATATACAGTATATTATCACCTCATAAAGTTGTTATTGTGTTAGCAAACAGTGTTCATTTAAATGAACAACAGACACAGAGGCTATTAGCAGTTATTTGGGGTAATATTTTCATTCATCTCATGAATGTATCTGTGTAACTCTCATATTTACTGTCTTTTTGGCTTTGTCTTGGTTGCCAGCTGTGTGTCTGCTGTGTGCTGCTGAGTGGGTAGTGCATTGGTTCCCAGCCTGGGGTCCGGGCCCCCCCTAGGGGGGCTCCAAGGGAAAAGGCTGGGAACCACTGGGTTAGGGTACATTGCACTAGAGAGCCATGGACACTTCAGGGTTCTGTGTTCTGTTCCATCTGTTCCAGACAAAGAAAATTTAATTTAACACACTGTAATTCATGAAACAAGAATTTACAACTACAAACAATTTAAAAATGCGTTAAAAGCCTTCAAAATCTAAAACTACAAGGTATAAAAACATGCTGTTATAATCAGCTTTGTTCTAAAATATCTTTTGTGAAAATGTTGGCCTTTTGTGTCCTAGATTTAGATCAAAAAGGGTTAGCTATATCCTAAGCTCCTCTGTCTAACTTCCATGTTTAAAAAAGGCTGGAATACTGCTCAAGCACTGATAAGCTACTATTTTTTTGATAAATCGATTAAATAACATTTCCATGTGTTTTAACCATAGCATGTCAACTGCATAGCCCCTCTACATCAAAGCTAACTAAGAATTATGGGTTAAAAATTTGCATTTTGATTAGCATTAAGAGAACTCTAGAGCAACTTTTAAAAAAATTAAAAAGAGGCACAGACACATGTGCAGTCACACATTGAGAAACCAACCAACCAACCAACCAACATTTGGGGGATACTGAAGTTTTTAAGATGAATCTGACAAAGTGGCCACAAATTAATTTGGGGAATAAAAGAGCAAAAAGTGTTTAAACAAAAAACCACAATATTTCACCCATTCTTGAGAATAAGGACAAACCATGTCCTACCAAAAGAAAAAGTACTAATACAGCACTCTAATTCAAACTTTTGGTGAAAATGTTTCCTTTTAGGATTTATATACCGTATTTCGGACTATAAGTCGCATTTTTTTGGGAAATTTATTTTAACCATTGTCCGTGCTCTGATAGAGAAGCGGTTGCGTTGAATGAAGCTGTAACACCAAGAAGGTCCTCCCGCAAAGTTATTCATATTCGTTGCCTTGGCAACTACCAGGGCGTGGAGACATACCTGCACCGTTGACAAGCCTCTCCCGGCAGCACGTTGTTCAAGCACCCATCTGTGAACTTGTAACCTCCGCTTTTCGCCAGTCCCTCACAAGTTTCTCGCTCAGTCCAAACTTTCTTTCTACTGCTTGATTATCGTTTTCGGCTGCATATTTCACTACTTGCAGCTTGTAATCTGCAGAATATGATTTTCTTTTGGGGGGCATTTGTGTTAAGTCTTTCTCAGTTGTCTTTAAATTAATGTTTAAATTAATTTTCAGGGGTACAGGAGTAGCAGATACCGGTAGTTGTCACAAGCCTAGAGTGCCCTCTCGCTGCTGTAGGTAATGTTTACTCCTTGGTCATGTCGGTCAGTGTAAATAACATTTAAGAACATGTGAAATTATATACTTTAATTTATACAAGTCGCACCTGAGTATAAGTCGCAGGACCAGCCAAACTATGAAAAAAAGTGCGACTTATAGTCCGGAAAATACAGTATGTACGAAATATATGTAATTTCTAAACTTGCTCTATAACAGAAAAAAGCCTTATGCCAGACAAGAATCCACAACTTCAAATAAAAATGTGTTAAAAGCCTTCAAAATCAGTCAAATCAAATCAAAACAATACCTACTGATAACATAGGTATAAAAATGTTATGTTACACTCATCTTTGTTTCAAAATCAAATTTTAATGAAGTAGTTGGCCCTTTAAAGTTGTGGGCCAGATTTCTGTCAAATATGTCAGATTTTTACAAAAGCTTTAATCAAACATAAAAAGAGTTAGCTAGGGTTAGCAATATTGCTATCAGATGTGTCTCAACCATAACATGTTGCCTCTGTAGCCCTTCTAAATCAAGGACAAATAAGAATTATGGTTTAAAAATTAGCATTTTGATTTGCATCAAGAGAACTCTGAGACACTTTGAAAAATAAAATGGCTGCTCACTATTATGCTGTGAAATGAAAAATCTTTTAACATTTGTCAACTCCATAACATGTCGACTCATCTACATTAAATTAAATATTTAACCCCTAGGAGGTTGGCCAGTTATTTAATGTTGTTGTTGTTTTTTTCTTTTCTTTTTAAAAAAAAGCTGATTAGTCCTAAAATATTATTAAAAATAATATTATCTTCAGAAGAGTTAGGGAAAGAAATGCTGAATGGGAGATGCATCATGACTTCAGCCCAAGCCCAATGTAAGCTCATGAAATATGTGATAAATACACCCTGACCCGTCCCAGTATGGGTGTTACATACAGCACTGGTCATCTAAGTGTTAACTGTCTACCAATATGTAGAAAACTTCATAAGAACTTTATTAACACTGAATAAACACTTTAATGTTCATAATATGCATTTTATTTAGCATCTGATCTTGTAAATTTCCTGTTTACTGTACATAGACAAGATGGTTTCATGCTTCCCTGGTGAAACTTGAAAAACTTGACCACTTGACATTTCAATCACCTGTGATTTTTCCTTTTTCCAGGTCACACTGTAGGCACTTAAAAATTGAGGAGGAATACTACCACACTGTCCATGAAACAAACATGACATTTACAGTAAACATTTACATCAGTTTTGCTTGTTGCGGTTAACAGATGAATGATGTTCAGTGAATCCTTTGGAGATTTTAACGAGACTATAGAATTAGTATATAATAATAATATTACAATTGTATAGAATAATATTAAAATACAAGTTCAGATTAATGACATCAACCATAGCAAGACATCTCATGACACCATATGCACACTGACCCAACAGTCGAAAACTCCCAAATGTTGCATCTGTCCTTGATATTTTATGAAGTAAAGTATGGTCTGCCAGCTATCCTCGTTACCCTGTAAGTGTTGAGTCCTGGGGAATCAAACCCTGGCGACACACCTTTCTTACTGAAGGGGTAAAAGTTGAAGAGCTGTCTGTCCTGTGTCTCCAGAGAGACTGACGCACTGTTTACCTTCAGCTTGCAAGGATATGGGCTCTCAAACACCACCCTGAACACCCTGTCCTGCAGATAATCCAGTCGAATAGTTTTGTACTTGGATGGCACAGTTGTGTCCACCTGTGGTCCAAACTGCTGCATCACCAGCACCCTGTCTGAGTCTACCTTAATCTCATAGAAAGTCATATTCCTGTAAGTGAAGAAACCCACATATGGAGCTGGGTTGGGCGGTGCTCTGAGGGTTTGTGGAGTGTCCCTGAAGGCACTTTCCACTGCAGGGATGAGATAGCTGTAGGCCTGGCGCACCAGGTCCTGGTCCACAGGCCGAACCCCTGCCATCAGGACCACCATACCCAGCTTGAGCCGTGGCACCAGGGAGAGGGTGGCTGCATAACCATCCAAGTCTCCATCCTTCCTCACTACATCATAGCCAAACTGCTCATTGATCTCCCACGGTGTGCCGGTGGAGTTGGCGAAGTAGCTGCTGTGGCATCTGAAGACGGGGGTCAGCATGGTGTTTAGGGTGTCCTTGCGGAGCAGATTCCCATTGTAACTGCCTAGAAGAGCCATCATGAGTTTGGCCATGTCAGCTGCTGTGGAATACATCTGGCCTGCAGGTCGGTACCAGCTCAGGTTGTAGAGGGGAGCTGGCTGGCCATTGCTGTACACACCCACAGCCATCTGCTTCTGAATGGCTGAAGTTATGTTGAAACCAGTGTCATCCATGCTGAGTTGTTCCAGAATGTTGTCAGACACCCAGCTCTCAAAGTCTGTGCCAGCCACCTTCTGGGCCAAGATGTTAGCAAATAAGGAAAAAGCGACATTGCTGTAGTGGCATCTGAAGGAAAAGAAACACAAATGTTCACAAAGTTCCCTCTGGATAAAAAATAGCAAAAGTGCTATAAATAGACATCCTCCCACTCTTTCCTTTCAGAACATAGAGATGCACTGATTGTCTAAAATCATCACTGTCAAAAATAAAGCAACACTAGAGGTCTTACTTGGTGCCTGGATCTGCAATGAGGACATCATCCTGTAACAAATTAAGGGCTGCCTCTGTGTCTCCACTCCAAAGGAGATTAGTTGACCTTAATCTTCTGGGTAACCCTGTCAAAACATTAAGAAAAACCTCAGTGAGTAAACCTGGTGAATAAATCTGTTTGGCTGTTCATGAATTCATGAATGCACTGGCTGCTTTAAAGAAGGCACTGTGCTTTGTTATCATACATGAAAACATTTCAGAGATAATTTGTAAGAATTTAACCCGCCACTTCATGCACCTCTTAGCATGACAGTTTCTCTGTTAATATGTAAACAGAACACGCTATCCCTTCATTTGCTCACTTTTCAAACAAACAGGAAGACTTGACCTCAATAAACAGAGTGATAAACAGCTTAAGCAAGTAGCTAGGTTAAACAACATTTCAAAAGTTGCTGCTCCAGGGATGCATCCCAAAGAGCACTCACTTGAAAGCTCAGTGGATACACTATGAATGCAACGTGGTGCAATGAGTTTCTGACAGTATTTGAATGGCACTGATGTGACTGACTTACTGGACAGGATTTTTGTTCCACTGGTCTGAATTTAAATGTGCTGTCTTAATATCCCTTTACAAAAATGGGTATGGTAAATCCACATTAACTAATTAATTTATTAACCCAGGGACAACTTAGTCCTTTTTCACACACACATTTTTAACCCAGGGCTAAGCTAAGGCCAGAGCTATATGATTCACACTGCCCTTCTTCTAGCTCTGCATGAAAAGTAGGTTGGTACAGCAACTGATTTTAACATTTTAGAATGTCCCATGACTACTCTTCTGACCTTTTAGCCCCATTTCACATTGGCAGCTTTTAACCCTGGGTTTTGTCGATTCTCAGGGTATAACTGCACAAACTCGGGGCTAAATCTGCTCCAGAGCAGGACCAGCTAGCCCCAGGCTAAAGTCGGGGTTAGTCCACTTTGGAATATACCAGGATTGTGCCAGTGTGAAAGCTATTTTAGCCTAGGGCTAACAGCTCCCTTAGCCTGGGGCTAAGTGTAATGTGAAAGCCCTATTGAGACTTTTTAGACACCCTAGCTGTGGCTCTATGGGTGTAGTGTTGGTCAATCCATTTGTTAATCAATCAATTTGGCCCCAAATCATCTCAGACTTTCATGATCCAAACAGGAAATATCCTCTGATTTTTCCTTCTTTGGTTCAGAGTGAAATGTCTCAACTACTCTTGATTGGATTGCCTTGAAATTTAGTTCAGACATTCATGTTTCCTTCAGGGTGAATTAAAATAACTTCAGTGATCCTCTTACTTTTCACCCACTGCCCTCATCAGGTCAACATTTCAACTTGTCCAGCACTGTGGCTGCAATGTTAGCAAGTGTTAGCACGCAACCTCTTCAATAAATCTGTGTTGTGGTTTGAGTCTTTGTGCAGACTTCTACTCTCAGCAGGGCTTCCCCCTCAGTTAATCCCTTCTTTTCACAGAGCACAGAGCTGATTAGCTCCAGCTCAGTATAATTATAGCTCCTCTCTGTGTTCATGTGAGTCCAGGTTAGCTAAGGTGCTGTTGTGGGTGGTGGAGATGTGTCCTGAAAAAGAATCACACAGTGTCCAGTATGAGAGTCTAGACCTACTTTTAAACCAGAGTGATTCCTCACAAACTGCTGTTGAGCTAATTGACTGTGATGTAACAACACAGAAATTGGAACCACCCATTACACAACATAACAGCTCTGTTATAATCATTTATCACACTTTTCTTTGTTTAGTTCTGTCAGTTTTTCCTCATCTAAAGTTTAAGTTTCAATGTCAAATGAAATATCCATGAATACACTCTTAATTGGTTAAATTCATACCCTTTCTGCAAAGTTGTGCTGTTGCAGTGTTTAGTTTTTTGTCCGTATGTCCTGCATATAATGTATATTTAAGTATAAGGAAAAGTACAGACTTGAAAATGTACTCATAAAAATACAAGTAAGCCCCCCCCCAAAAAAACAAAACAAACTTCATTACAGTAACTTGAGTATTAGTAATTAGTTACTCCCACTCCTGTGTGGCCATCCAAGCTAATCTCTACACAGATATCTGCATATGAATGCAGGTATGAATAAAAATCTAAATTGTCATCACACAATACAAGATGAGTTCTGACATCGCATTTTGTTCAGTGCCTCTCATCTCTTTTATTCTCCACATGAACTGACAGACAAATCTGCCAAGCTCATGTTTTCATTTGCTCTGACCTCTTTCATTCAGATAGCACTCTACCAGCCTTGGATCCAGTTGGGCCAACTGTTTATTTAATATTGGGCAGGTTCTGTACGATGACTGATAAAGGATGTTAATCTTGATAAAGATATTTAACTGCTCTAGGCTGCATGTTAGGATGTACCTTGGTGTTCTACCAAGGTCTCTGAGGTATACCTTAACAAAGGAACTTTTTTTCCCAGGCTGTCCTTTAGCTGTAAGCTGTCTTTCACTGTGTGGACACATGGATTGATCACTTGTAAAGGCTCATAAATGATGTTTTAACATAACAAGAGTTGCCATAATCAATTTTCCTCAATCTAATATTTCAACAGAGGAAGCTATGACTACTAAAGATCATCTGCATCATCTATTGAAGAGTCCAGACAAGACCTAGTTCCAATAAATGTAGCTTATAACCTTCAAAATATAAAATGAATCAGGACATATGACAGTCTGAGACTTGTTGAAAGGTCAGGATAAATGATAGAGCTCAATGGGTGAATGATTTTGTTCTCATACAAACAAAAGGTCTAATACAAATTTGTTGTCATCACACAAAAGGCACCTGTAGCAGCATTTCCACGTGTAATTGCAGTGTGTGTGTGTGTGTGTGTGTGTGTGTGTACATGCGCACACATGCACATGCATGCATGCCTATGTGGTCTCTGTCAGCACTGTGCTCCTCTGCTGGCAGTGTTCAGCACTCAAGGTCAGTCTGGGGTTCAGCCTACTATAGCCTAACCAGACAGTCAGAAAAGCCATATCCTCAGTTTGCTCCATTACATAAAAAAAAATCACAAATTGGATTGGTGTTATAAATAGATTCTATATTTTTTATGCTACCATCATGTTAACAATAGACGTGACAACAAAAATGACAACATTCCCATGATGTGTTCTGCACAGGAACATTAATTAATTTTCATGAAGATAATTTTAAACTAATGATGTAATTTGCTGAAGTAGCCTAGATGTGAACTATACTGCAACTGTCCATTTGAAAAGCATGCTGGCTTAACAAAGCTAAAACTGACAGGATGAATGGAGTGCATCATTAAGGGACAGCTTACCAGTGGTTCAGACCACCCTTCTGAAAGGTAAACCTTTCAGAGGGTATACCTGTGCTAAGGAGAATCTGGGAAACAATCTGTAAGCTTAAAGGAGACCGTAAGGTACAGTTTATGATGCACATAGTGCTAAGGACGCTCTGGGAAACAGGGCCCTGATTGGTTGTAAGTCTGTTCAGTTGTATCCAGTCTCAGTTGTATCCTGCTCAACACATCAGGCTCTTGAAACTCAGATCAAACTGTAAAACTAGACAGTGTTGATCAAATATGGATCACGGTGCTGATACTGCTCTGCCTATGTTTCACAGATTTTTTTTTTTTCCCAGAAATAGGTGGATGTCTAATCAATGGAAAAATCACCATAAATTGTCTTAGCAAGGTGTCATGGTTAGAATTTTTGTGAGTTATTTCCTGTTATTTTTGTCATTTGCTCGCCTCTTTTGATCACCATTTGTTTTACCTGTGTCTGATTAGTTTGTGTCTATTTAGTCTTCATGTTTCTATTTATCAGCCAGTTTGTTGCTGTTCTTTTATATTTATCCCCAGTGCTCAGACTTGTCTATCACTTTTGGACTTTCGGATTTGTATTTTTGATTTTGTCTTTTAGACTTTGTGGTTTTGACCTGTCAGCCTATTGAACATGCTCTTTTTTTTATATCTTTAAACATCTACTAGTCTGCTCTGTTTGCATTTTGGCTTCATCACCTTGTTTAGTGTGAAACATAGGTATGCATGTTTTGCCACCACGTGCCATCACAACAGCTTCAGTGCACCTTGGCATTGACTCTGTCCTCTATTCCAAAACATATTCCCACATTTGGTATTTTGATGATGGTGATTGCGGGTGCTATTTAAAATGTTGGTCCAAAACCTCCAATTAGGGATAGTTAGGATGAGATCTGGGGTCTGTGCCACCAGAGCATCTGTGTAGAAATGTTCGATCATAGGATAGAGGTGATTTGTACTGATTTGACCATTCCTTTTAAGGGGACAAAGGACCCAAACCATGCTAGCAAAAGAATGATAGCCACTTAATCCCCTCATTGTAGGGGTCAAGCATTCTGGTTTTGGAGTTGGAATTTGTCACTTGTCTGTATTTTTGTGTACTGTTTAGCTGTAATACAAGGATGGCTGTGACACCATTTTGAGATCCAACTGTGTCCAGAGGCATTTTGCTCTGCACATATTGATAATGCCTCTTGGAAATCAAAAATGAACTGAACGGTCCCAGTCTGGCAATGCCAGGCTATAGCTAACCATGATGCCATCCTGAGTCTTATAATCCCACCTGCTAAGCTCTGATTTGTCACCTGTTTTTCCACCTATTGAACCTATTTTAATGACTGGACAAGTCAGATGTGATGGCAGGGATTCAGAGTTCTGGGAGCAGGCTACACTTTGATGTTTGTTCCTGTGCTGAAGATGAATCAAAGATGGCCATGATGTCATTAAAACAGATTGTGGGGTTACCAGAGAGCTGGCTTGCCATCCTGCGCAGGGTCAGTCCAGGAGAGCGGATTGATGAGGATGCTTGCCCCCCACTTTTCCCCAGTGGGTTCTTGATGGTGAAGTTGTCCACATACTTCTCCAGGGGGTCATCCAGAGAGTCCAGCAGGCCGTCCTCCCACAGTTTGTAAAGCATCAGTGTGGGGAAGATCTTAGAGAGGCTTGCAATTCTGCAATCACAGTGCTTATAGTGAATGCAATACATTCTGCTTGATTAAATAAATGTATGCTGGTTTAATAATATATAGCATCCCCACTGCTGAACAGATCAGACTTAAGCACTTCATTTAGTGAGTGGTTCAGTCCCATTGATCACAGCTCCTATATGTAGTTTACCTAATACACATGAGGTCTAATCCTAACCCCTACCCCTAATTCTGACTAAAGCCTCAGATCAAATGTACTGTAATATCCAACAGAAAAATCAGGCTGCAGTGCATGTGTGCTAATGATTATTATATTATGGTCTGGCTGAGCAGCTTTTAGGGCTCATAATATTAATAACTAAGTATTTGGCATGTAGACAAATCACCATTTCCCTTTTTACATATCTCTGTCATATTTTATTTTAATCTGCCACACACCTGTTCCATACTCTATAAATCTCACCTGTACACTGTGTACTCATTGGGTGCAGACGAGGAGGGGTCGCTTATGTTCTTCTTGCCAAAGTTTCCATTCCACAGAACAGAGTCATTTAAAACCACAATGGCAGATATGGCTGGCAACTTGGTTGTGTGAATGCTGGATCTCAGGAGTATATCTATCTGTGAAGAGAAACTTCAGTCAGACTCAATATAGCTATACAAAGAATATCTACACTTTAATATGAATTAGAAAAATATTGAAAGATATTTACCCTTTCTAAGGCTACCCTCAGTGATGTGATGGGATGTTTGAGGGGCACAGGCTCAGGGAAGTGAGGGCACATCTCTTCTGCTGTCATTTTTTTTATAACCACCTCTGTGGAAAAGAGGAACACAGGCAGTCTCATCATATCTGAAACAGTCAGACACAACTTGAATGAATCTGCCAAAACACCAGAAATTAACAAGCTGCCATTGCTGAGGTGGTGTCTCCCTACAGTATCAGTTTGAATGAATGCAAGCCAAGATAAGAACTTTACAACTGTCTACTTTTACACTTACTTTTTATGTAATGTTACTTTTCAGCTGCTCCAACAGTCATGTCAAATTTCAACTTTGTAAAAACAAACCTTTACTTGATGAAGAGAGCTGCTGTCTGACAGCAGAGAGTCTACAGAGATTCACTGAGTGTACAGAGGACCACCATGTGTCAGAGGATCAAAAATATTAATAGGAAGGAACTTTGTTCCTGAAAATCTTGAATGCCTGGTTGAAAATATGAATTCATATATATTTTTAATATATATTACACAGTACTTCATCACTTAAATGTGAGGGAGGTGGTCTGGCTGTTGTCACAACCAATGTCTAACTACTGTGTAAAATTTTAAAAGATTAATATCACCCTCCTAAAAGGAACCTTCATCAGTTACTGAGGGCCGCTGTTTAATGTCATCAATCTAGTTATCTATGTTGTTACTGTCAGCAGGCAACAGCAGACACAGTGTCAAGAAGGGAACCCCAGACCCACAAGATCTCATGAGAGTGAACATTTTGACAAATACTGGGAAAATCTTGCAAGAGTCTTGCAAATTTGGGGTTCTCTTCTAGACACAACCAGCAGACACCGAAGCAGTGGCTGGATTTGTCTATGTGTCATGCAAGGTTATACACTCTAACTTTACAAGCAGAGATGCACATTAAGACTGTTTTTACTGTGGTTAACCTTTTGAATTTGATGTAGCATGGCACCTCAGAAAATGATCCAATGTATTCAACCCAAACATTTTAAGATTTTGACCTTTAGGGAATTTGTCTGTCTGTTCTGAATCCTACATTTAGATTAGAAGATCAATATGCATCCGACACAATGGCAGACTAGTTCCAGGACCTGTTAGCTTAGCTTATCGCAAAGACTGGAAGAGGAGGAAATTGCTAGCCTAGCTGAGTCAATATGACAAAACATAACTTCCAACAAGTCCAGTTCTCTCTATCATGTGTGTTTAAAGGGACAATTCACCCCCAAAATCAAAAATACATATTTTTTCCCCTGACCTGTAGTGCCATTTATCCATCTAGATGTTTTTGGTGTGAGTTGCAGAGTTTTGGAGATATCGTCTGTAGAAATGTCTGCCTTTTCTCCTGTGTAAGGGGACCTAATGGCTTGTAGTGCTCAAAGTGCCAAAAAAAATATGCTTGAAAAAGTCAAAACCAGTGTCTCTTTCTAAAAATCATGACTCAGTTACTCAAGACAATCCGCAGACCTTGTTATTAGCAGTTTCCTTTATGAACTACTGCCTTTTTGCTGTAGAAAGAATAGAAAGAAAGTAGTGCCTACATGCCACTGCTCACAACAAGGTGTGTGGAATTTCCAGAGTAACAGGTTATCATTTTTGGAAAGAGACATAGTTTTATTTTATTTTCTCCATTATATCAGAGAAGGCAGACATCTTTATGACTAATATCTCCAAAACTCTACAACTCGTACAAAAAATCTACATGGATAAATAGCACTACAGGCTAGAGGAAAAATATGTATTTTTGAACATATTTAAACATTAAACATATGTATTAAAAAATGAAAAGAAAAGACTGTTGAAGGAGTTAATATTGAACATATTTCTGGTCCAACGACTGGCTCTGTCATCATGGAATTTGGCAAGTTTGAACCCTCTTGTATCAAAACTCTGGCTAAAATAACTACACTTGATATCTCTTTCAGTACCACAGCAAAAAGAAAACAAATTTCTGGTCCTTTTTTTTTGAAATATTAACATCCTGCATACAGTGCTGGTATAGAAAAAACACTGAACACTCTGGTTTTGCTGCAAGCCAAATTTCAAACAGAACACAGGTTAGAAACAGCACTTCATTTTTTTTTATAAGATTGTTACTTTCACAACTATACTACCATAATTAATGGATACTGCATCATTTTACATAATTTTCATCAACATCATTTTGACAAGTAGTATGCAGGCATTTTATGTTTTATTCTGTTGTTCTTGTATGTTTGGAAACTGGTCACCATTCACTTCCATTGTTTGGGAGATTCTGCAATGCTGTTTCCTGTGAAACTCCAGCAGTGTTTTTGGACTAAAAAAAAAAGTGAGATAAAATTCCTGTCCATTTGGATAGCTGTTTAATTTTACATACACAACTCTGTACTAATACAGTTTATTTATTTAATTATCTAATACATTCTTGCATTAAGACAGTATTCTGCAGATTAATATACTGAATTAAATACAGGTATTACAATTATTATGCTAAAAACCAAAGCAATAGTGATAGTGGTAGCAGACAGTGGGTTTTGTTATAACAAGAATCCACCATATAAAGCCATAAAACAATCGTGTTGTTCAGCTCTTTTTCCCAGGGCTATGAGGTTATAAATCTTTATGATGTGACTCACTGATTCCTCCAGGCACAGTGTTTGACACAGTCATACAATCCAGCCTGAACATTGAGCTGTCCCTGAGACAAATTCACATTCATGTCACATACAAAGCGTGAGCATTCTATCCAGAAACATCCACCTTCCCTCCTCCTCCTCCCATCTCTTAGCAGGAGTTAAAGACTGCTTTAACGTGGCTGCTAATCCTGCTGCTACTATTTCCATCTTTGTGTAATCCTGCTGTTGCTCCTGCAGACGAGCAATTACACCAAAGAGGCTAAGGAAAGACAAAAGTAGTTCCAGGTCGGAAAAACGTAACCTGTGTCTTAAAAAAGTCTGTGTGTGGGTGTTCTGAGGGTTTAACTCTATGTTGGCTCCACCGTGGTGGTAACTGCAGGCCACCCCCTCACTAATGTCCTATACAGACTCAATACACAATATATAAGTCTTAAGTCTGTATTTATAACCAAGTGTGTGATAATGAAGCAGAAAAAAAACACTGCGTTTCAAGTTGTATGGAGTAATGTTAGGTTTTCTAAACTGCACAACATTTGAATTGTGGACCATTTGCAGCAGCACCACACATGGGCAAAGAAGGTCTTAGCAGAAACAAACAGGTATTCAGTGGCAATATAAAAACATAAGAACACCACATTTTTCTGTATTCATATATGTGAATTAATGTTTTGCTATTTGAATGATAAACAGTGGACATGGCAAGCTTTTAAAATACATTTTAGAGACAAATATTCCAAATAGCCCCTCCAAATCTTGCTGTTGAGGCATTCAGGGGGTCTAATGTGTCACTAAAGGGACACCATGTGTTTCGCACTGTGACTGACTCAATCAATTTTACCTGTTTTCAGCTTTGGCATCCTATACTGCCATATGAAGCAGCAGGTCATGACCACAGACAGCAGAAGGAAGACAACCATGCCCAGCATGGTCCATTTCACCTTCATCTTGCTTACTGCCTGGTATGGGCAGAAGACAGTCTAGAAAAAACCCAGATATTAATCTTAAGGCATGTTTGATAACATTTGTCTTTTTATGTTGACATGTAAAATGATTGGTTTGGCAGAAGAAGAAAAAACCTGATGACGTCACAAACAGCATCTGCAGGACAAATGACCATCTTACCTAAAGAGCAAAAACAGGTGTCAGATGTCTCTCATGATCTCTGCATTATTCTTCTTCAGATTGCAAAAAATCCAGTTTCATTTCCTGCGAGGTCCACGGGGGAGACACCAGAAGGACTACATGAAGTCAGCACCACTGCTCCTGAGCATTCACTGGACACAAAACCACCACCTAGATGTACTTAATCCTGGCTATGATCCCTGGCTCCAGAGGGAAGGCTCATTCTATTCCCACTCCAACATGACATCATAATCTGCTGGGAGATTCAGCTGCAGAGCCAAATGTAAGGAGCGCTGAATGGAAACCTGCTAAGCACTCATCCTCTGCAATCAAATCATCTCACATTCTGTGGGGTTAATTCCATGCACGCATCACTTATCCACTGGTGGATGCTCTTCATCACCATATTACAGGCGAGGGTTAAGTATCAAATGGAAATGAATGAAGGTATACCAGAAATGAACAATAAGAGCAGCATGAAGAGAAGAACTAAACATATTTTTGGTTAAATCTTACAGCTCCCTTAACAGAAAAGTGCCATGTAGACCCATCATGCCACTGCAGGGGAACAATTTCTCAAAAGCTGGAGAATAGTTCATGTGTATAATCAAGGGTGGAAGTAAATAATTACGAGTGCTCAAATTATTGTAATTAAGTACTTTTTTTGGGGGGGTACTTGTACTTTTATGAGTAGATTTTTAAGTCTGTACTTTTACTTGTACTTAAGTATGCATTACAAGATGTAATCTACTTGGTTACTTTTAAAATCATAGTTGAGTACTGACTACAATTTAAGTAATATCCAAACCTTTCATCTGCATTTTAGTAGCCAATTAGATGATCTGATCGCAAGCAGGTCAATGAAAGCAAAGGCATCCAACTGAAAAACCAAACAAAATGGAGGTTATGATTAATAATAATAATTATGATTAATGATTAATCATTAATCAATTAATTGCCATTAAGAATTTAGACAATTAAAAATGTATTCATGGATATTTAATCAATAGTCATGGCTGTAATTGCACCTTACTTGACACACACACACACACACACACACACACAAAGAAATGAAAATGAGGAAATAAATATGTTTTGTATCTTAAACATTAGCAGTTATTAGCATTTTCAACTATTGGTTTAGGATAATGCACAAAATTTGCAACTCTAGTTTGGAGAGGTGACAGTGACATTAACAGTTAAAAGTAATTAATAAAGTAAGTAAGTAGAGTAATTTTTGCAATGAATACATTGTACTTTTACTGAAGTATATTTCTAACACCATTAATTTTACTTGTAATTGAGTAATACTTTAGCAATGTAACAGTACTTGCACTCGTACTTTCAGTACTCGTTCAACCACTGTGTAGAATTATTGCCAGAAAACTTCATCAGTAAGAGTCCTGCATCTGCACCACATTTCTAAGCCACTTTAAGATCTGTTTTAAGCTCATGCAATGTTTCTGTGATCCATAATTTCAAAACTGAAGGTCTGCTTGCTTGCTTTTTCTGAAGATTTCATCCAGAGGCTTTCAACTTTCAATGGCCTTCTTCACGCAAGCAAGTAAAACTTGAATAGAACTCTGGTGTCATTATGAGCATTTTTCCATTAAAAAAATATGTTAAAAATGACTATGGCTGCCAGTGAAGAGACATTCAAGTTGAAAAGTGACATTTTTTGGTAATACTTTGCATTAAAGTTAATAATAGTTAACTCATGTGTATAGCAATAATTTCCTAATGGTGTTCATTAGTTCATAGAGATGCTATTAACATTATCTAACATCATAATAAACATTAATTAACCGTTAATTAGCACTATAATAAGCATTAACTAACACTGACAAATGTCTCTTGTTAATATTTATTGAAGGTTTACATGTTAATCAGGGTAATTTTAGTATATGGTTAACAGAAATGTTAATTAACATGTATATCGTGAAATTCACAGCTATGCTATTTAATTAAGAGAAATTGTTTTTGTGGATGTTTATTTAAGGGTAATAATTAATCCTCCAATGTATGATTATTGTTGGAAAAAGTCAGTGGACACAATCCATGCAAAAGTCTGCTTGTTCTTTTATGTTAGATTAACCTATAATTTAATTTTATTTGTGCATGTTAATATTACTTAACCATACTTAACCATGTATTTGTGAGCTTTACTGTAAAGTTTAAATCATGTATCCCATAAGTAAGACTTCATAAATGCATAAGGATACTGAATAAGCATTACTTGGCCATAATTAACCATTAGTAAATGATAACTAGACATTAGTTAACTATGAATTAACTGTTGTTAATGCTTATTACTGCATAAACAAATGTTCATTAATGGACCCTTACTGTAAAGTGTTACCTATGTTTTTCACTGACTGCTGTAAGACATTGCTTGAACATTCACATTTAAACCAGCATTTCACTTACCAGTGAATTATGACTTTGAAGAAACGTCCTCATGCTAACTTTGTCTCTTTCAACATACAAGTTATTGATGTCATTAAACAAATTTGTGTTTTGTGACATAATGATGTTGTAACCACTTGTTGAAAAGAGGCTGAGGACAGGTCTTAGTTGATGGAATATCAACCTGTTTTCAGCTACATATCAGTTGGATTTCCGGTTCACTGGGAACTAAGTACGAAATTTCACTCAGGCATGTGGTTGTACATGTTGGGGGGATGATAACTCCCATCTCTGTTGAAAGATGGTCTCTTGCATCAGATCTGAATGTCTTGATCTTTCTGCACTTATCTTGGACTCTCCTGGTTGATGACCTTTATCCTCTTCCCAGTAGATGCCAATCACTCTTGCAATCTTTGGCAGATCTTGGGTTCAGACACAACCTACATTCTACAGTCCAAGGTTCTTGCTGTTTCACTGTAGTGTGATGATGTCACACACCACCCACAGTGGCAAAGTCATGACTTGGCCTACTCTGCCTCTGATTGGCTTACAATGATATTCTTACCCTAACCCTAACCATTGTCACTCTTCATGCCCAAACCAATGAAGGCAACAAATATAAGCCAACTAGAGTCAGAGGAGGGTGTGTCATGACTTCGCTCTCCTGAGAAAAAAAAAAAAAAAAATCCTGTGGTGGGTCTATCAGCAGAGCTCTTAAGGTGCTGAATGTTTTGTGGTAAGTGCTGACTGGAGACGCAGCAACTTCCAACTTACGTTGACATTCAGCATAAAATGAAGAGTGCAGTGAAGAGCACATTATGACTACTTAAGGACTTAAAACTCAAAGTTCCAAGTCTTAAACTCTGAGTTTCAAGTCTGAAAGAAGTCATAATACACTCTGTCTTAGGACTTGAGTACAAAAACTTGAAACTTACTTGTACTTACTTGTAAGTATGTTGATGTAAGGGGATTGCTCAGGTGGTCCCTGTCTATTTGATAGGGCTTGTCCTGGTCTTAGATACTGTAAAGCAACAATAAATGTGTGCTCTGAGTTTGTCACACCAGAGACTCAACACAGTGTTACATTACACTGACTTGGAAATGACCTGAAACATAGATGCCCTGTCTAGGAACTTTATTGGACATGTCCCAACCTGTTTGAGCCACCAGAGCCAGAGGACGGTGGCATGTTTCTTCCTCAGTGTCAAGTTGTTAGAGCTGAAGTGAGCTGAAGTGAACTGCTGGACTGATTTGGACTGAGAGAGTTGCTAAAGGTACATTGGAGGGGGAGGTGGTGTTGTTCATGTGTCGGTTCATGGGGCTTATACAGTGTTGGGGGACCATGGCTTCAACATGTCAGAGAGCTATGTTTCAAGTCCAGCCAAAAAATCCTGAATACAGAAATTGTAAACTCCACAATTCAGTTCCTACATATGTCTGAGTCTTTTCACATGTTTTCAGCAACTATTTTCTAATGTGTAATCTAACGTGTTCAGAAGAAAAACTCCCCTTTTCCTTTACACAGTCCTAAAGTTGGGGTAGGATTCTTATCCTGCACTCAGCCCTAGAGTGCCTCCCCCTCTTCCTATGTGTAGATGCAGTGAGAGGTGGGTAGAGTTTAGATGAAGCTGCTGGTCTGAGTGAGTGTTCTTCCTCTTCCTGTCAACCTTTACCTTTATATTTTCCAGCTGTTGTCACTTGGTGCCTCCAAATGATATATTTGTGTGCAGTTACCTACAGTAACACACAGTTGTGTGTGTGTGTGTTTCATTTTCTTTCTACAGTCCACTAGAGGGAACTGTAGACTAATGAATATTGTTTAAATCATGCAGCTTGTCTAGTTGTAAGACCATTCAACCTTAGTGTCTTCAGTTATTGACTAAATCCATGCTGTTTCTGTCTGTCTGTTTATCAACAGGCCTTATAAAACCATGTTTCATTTCCTCACCTCATACAACAAGCATGAACACATATATCAACATTGATCTTTATTTCTTGCATATTGGATCCAAAAAATGTTTGATACTTTTGGATCAGTTGTTTAATTTATTCACTTTTATATCAGTATATGTGTAACAATGCCACCACCAAAAAAGAACTGTAATATTACCGATGAGGAAGTGGACGAAATAAAGAGAGCATTGGAGTTTATGTCAGGAGAAATTACAACTGTTTCGAAGCAGTAGAAGATGATAATGGAGTTATTGGGGGAAGTAAAGGAGTTGAAGAGACAAAACACTGAGAAAGATAAGAGGATGGCTTTTCTGGAAGCTCACGTGGAAGACCTAGAGCAGTACACCTGAATGAATGACATTATCTGTGGGCTGGAGACCAGACCCTGGTCGTACGCCCAGATGGCAGCAGCGGACAGTGGAGAGCCCACCAAGCCTGACCTGGACTCCCTGGAACAACAGGTGATTGCCTTCTTCCACAACAAAGGCATATCAGTGGACAACAATATTGAGGCATGCCATCCTCTCACTTGCAAAAATAAAAGCAAAAAAATTGCCAGAAGAATTTGCTTTGAAAACAGAAAACACAAATAGTCAATACTCAAGGGAGAAAGCTGAAAGGAACCAACATGTACATTTATGAACACCTGACAAAGAAAAATGCAGACCTCGCCAGACAGACTCGGATCCTGAGGAAGCAGAACAGAATACAGTCAACATGGACACACAACTGTAAGGTATTCATAAAGCTGAATGGTTCACTAGAAACAGCAAAAGTACTTGTGATAAAGGGTATTCAAGAATTGGACTATTATCAGTAACCATTGATGACATGGAGATAACTTTTGGGACACCAGCATATGAGCTTGCAAACAGCACATGAGCACTTTTGACATTCCATGAGACTTGGCAGACACAATACATCTTCACTTGGAGATACTGAACATCTACAAGGACAACTTGGAGAATATGAAAAACTGCATCTGAAAACTACTGAATTTACAACTCAGACTATGAACAAAATATTGACCCTGTAAATAACTTTTTCAACAACATAATCAATAATTGTTCTTATTATACAGAGGAACAGTTAAACACACAGGCGAAAACCAATCATGGATTATCAACTATTCACTTTAAGAGCAGGAGTTTATATTCAAACTATCTGAACATAAAATAATATTTGTATCAATTCAAGAAGCTATTCAGTGTTATTGCTATATCTGAAACATGGCTCAACTCTGAGAAGGGCACGGATTTCGTGTTGGATGGATATGAAATGAATTACATAAACAGAGAGAACAAAAAAGGAGGTGGTGTGGCACTTTATATAGATAAAAACCTCGATTACAAGGTGTTGGAAGGCATGTTATGGAATGTAGAACTATAGAAATCTACATGAAAAAAATGAAAAATGTAATTGTTAGTTGCCTGTACAGAACCCCTGGATCAAATATTGAAACATTTATAGGTAAGATATGGGAGATATTTGCTAAAGTAAGTCAGAAAGTAATGTTCATTTGCAAGGATTTCAATATTGATCTGTTAAATCCAAACAAACACAAAATGACTGATGATTTCACTGACACCATGTACAGTATGAGTCTGTATCCAACAATCACAAAGCCAAGCAGAATAACATCACACTGTGCCACTTTAAGACAACATATTTACTAATAATATGGATAAAAATACAGTTACTGGGTTATTAATGCATGACATTAGTGATCATTTGCCAGTATTTGCAATTTATGACTGTGATATTGTGAAGGAAATGGATGACAATAGAATTAAATATAGAAGAGTGAGGATGGATGAATCTATGGAGGCATTAAGACATGATCTATTAACACAAAGCTGGAAAGAAGTGTATGAAGAGGATAATGTTGATGGAGCTTATGGTACATTTTTAAGTACATTCATAACACTATATAACAAAAACTGCCCAAAAACAGAGGTAAACAAGAAGCATAAATATACAATTAAGCCATGGATCACTAAGGGTTTACAAAATGCCTGCAAAAAAAAGAACAAACTCTATAAAGAATTAATAAAATATAGAACTAGAGAAGCAGAAAATAAACATAAAAGATATAAAAAATAAATTAAATCATAATGAGGATATGCAAGAAGGAATATTGTAACAAATTATTAGAAAATAAAAATATCAGGGGAATATGGAATATATTAAATAGTATTATTGGAACCACAAAAACATAAGTTATCCTAAGTTTTTCATAAATAATGACAAGACTGTTAATATGAATGATGTGGTTAGTGGGTTTCACAATTTTTTTGTTGGTGTGGGACCCAAACTAGCAAAAGAAATCAATGATCATTAGAGGGGGGATGGGATGTTAATGATCCAGGAGATAGAAATCCAAATTCTATTTTTCTAAGAGCAATAGAAGAAGAAATCCTGAGCATTGTAAGTAAGTGTAAAAATAAAATGTAAACTGATTAGAATGAAATTGATATGACTCTAGTGCAGAAAATCATTTATGGAGTTGTAACCTACATCTGCAACTTATCCTTCAAAACCGGTACATTTCCATGCCAAATGAAAACAGCAAAAGTTGTTCCAGTATTTAGTATTGTGCTCAGAGCCCACACACAGTCTCTGGGTTTCAGGCTCGGGGAATGGGTTGAGCCAAACCTGAAAGCGAGACTGAGGGTGAAGATGTGAGCCCTCGGACCCGAACAGTTCTGTTCACTGGCTGGCAGAAATGACAGAGAGGGGCTTACAGGAGGCAAGGAATCCAGAACCGATGATGCAGCAGAGCAGACTAGGGACGAGCAGCAGGGAAGTCAGGACCAGGTGAGCAGACAGAAACCAGAGACGCTAAGGCAGAAGTCATGGTCGGGGACAGAAGGCTGGTGAGTTTACTGGGAGACAGGTGATGCAGGCAGGTCAGAGGCAGGCAGGGTTGGCAACAGGAGATCAGGCCGGTAAGAAGTGCTGGAAAGTCTCACATGTGTGCTGAAGAATAATCTGGCAAAGAGTGGGAGTGCTGGAGAGGCTTATATACTGGGCTGATTGTGGATGAGCTGCAGCTGAGCTTGCAGGTGAGTGGAGTTGAGCTGATGAGGTGGGAGTGACTGACAGGTAGAGTGGAGCAGAGGCAGGGAGAGTGGAAAATTACTGAGGCAGAGGGACAGGAGGGAACTGGAAGAATGAAGCTGTGACAAAAGATGACAAAAAATATGCAATAGGGGAATTTCTCAATTTAAAAAAGGCATTTGATACCATTGATCAGGACTTACTAATCAAGAAACTGGAAAGGTATGGTTTGGAAAGGGGTTGTGTTGAACTGGCCGAACAGCTATATATAGAACTGTCAACAGTTTGTACAGATTGGTGAACATAAATCTTTATACTTGGACATCACTTGTCCCACAGGGGTCAGTTTTAGGGCCAGAATTGTTTGTTTTGTACATAAATGACATATGCAAAATATCAAAAAAATAGAAAATTGTGTTTTTTGCAGATGACACTAATATTTTCTGCTCTGGGGACAATTTGCAGCAGCTTTTAGAGGTGATCATATCAGAAATGAGTAATGTGACTGGACTCAAACAAATTCTCATTAAATTTGAACTCATGCTACATTAAGATAGACAATGTTTTTATTGAAAGAGTATATGAAAACAAATTTCTTGGTGTGATAACAGACCACAGAATCTGCTGGAAACCACATATAACATATGTACAAAAAAAGTTGATAGGGAGTGTTGCAGTTCTGAGCAAAGCCAGATACATACTGGACCATAAAGCACTGCATACTCTGTACTGTGCTCTGATATTGCCATATTTAAATTATTATGTTGAGGTATGTGAAAACACCTACAAAACCACCCTACAACCATTATCCATACTGCAAAAAAGAGCCATACAAATTTTACACACTAATAAGATAGTGGTGAGTGATGGTGGATTTTAAAACTGCTCAAGTCATGTACAAAGCAAGAAATAATTTACTGGCATCGTACAAAATATATTCTTGGACAGAGAGGAGGGGTATAACAATGTAGTTTTCGCACCAAGAAAAATATGTGCAGATCAATTTGTGGGGTGATTTTGTGGAATTCACTGGGTGAAGAAATCAAACACAGTAAAGATATGAGACAGTTTAAAGACACACAAAGACTGTATTTTTGCAAGGTACAAAAATGATAGAGAGAATGTAAAACACTCAGGGTGATACTGTTGTTGGTTTTCTTTGGTTTTGTATTTTTGTATTTGTTTTATACATGGGCTAATATTGGTTATCTAGTATAAAGAGTGCAGTGAGGTAAATGTAGGTTTGATTGATGGAGAGGAGAGTGTATGTATGAAATAGTTTGATTAATGATGGATCAGTATAGTGTGAGAGCAGGGGTAGGACCAGACAAGCAATTTGTCACTATACACACGTGTCACATGCTGCGTCTGGCACCAAGTGCCAGAGACAACACCAAAACAGCCTCATGGACGCAGGAATTTACTTCTCACAGCAGAGTGAGAGGGGCCTCATGGTGAGCGAAAGAGGATAGTGTAGATAAGATATAGATTATCCAGGCCATCTAAATTAATTTAAAAAATATGAATATATGCATATATTGTGGCTTTGTTAAATGAAAAAAGCTGCCTTTAAACAGTTTGTGTTCACTAGCTGCGGTTGGATTAATGACGATGGGCCTCACTGTTTTTTTGTCTGGGGCCTCCAAATCACTAAAACTGCCCTTGCCAGTCGTATTCATGCGTGATGATGTTTGTGCCCATATTGCCAATTTCATTGTCATGAGATCATTTTTGAAACTTGACCTGTGTATATAAAATGACCCAGAGTGACCTCCAGGATAATAACAGCCTCATCAAATGTCACAACCATAAACCAGAGACCTATGGCATTCAGAGGGTTGATGGCCTATCAATTTACATCAATATTGTCATATGAGACAAAATAGAGGCAAGATATAAGACAAGATATGGTTTTACCTTTGTGATATGACATAAGTGTTGTCTTTTATGTCCCTATGGGGACACTTGTTTTAATTATTCATTATTATTAATTATTACTGTATATGAGGTGCTATTCTTGTTGTTGTTGTATAGTAAGAGCCATTGACATAAAAAAAAAAGATCCCTCATTATTCCCACTGTACAAAAATGAAGACAAAACATCCCGGGCAAGAGCACTGCCATCTTGTGCTGGTGATGTCACTTACAACAAGTCTGTGCAGTAGTGATCAGAGCTGGAGTCAAAATAACTAATGAAAATGAACATTTGAACAAATATCAGTGTGATAAGAACTACCTAACATGCCAGAACCCATGTGAAAAACTGATTTGATATGTATTTTGATGTTTTAGTCCCATCTGCCAACATGGAGGGGGCTTGGTTTATTATCCGTGTGTCTATATATGTCAATAGTGTGACCTCACCAAACTAAATTCGTATCGACTCAGTTGAAATGACAGATAAGTATTAAATTTTGACATACAACATAACAATTTATTTTATCAAGTCATTTTTGAAACTTGTGTGACAAAAACTACATAAAATAAACTTAAATTTTGTGTAGCGCTTTGATTGTGCCTGAAAAGTTGAGCCTGTCGGAGTCTGATGCCAACAAAATTTTGTCGAAAAACCAACCCTCATTAGCATACATCAGCCCAAACTCAATTACAGCTCGTCACTTTTCGTAACAAACTTTCCTCTATGTTCCAAACACTAGCCATTTTCAGTGACAGGGACAAGACGTGGGGGGGAATTGGAATTGTCAATTACTAAATTTGGTAGAAAAATAAAAATAAATAAACAAATACAGCACAGCCCAAACCCGACATAAGCCAGTGAAAGAAGAAATAAGGCTCGACCCAACCCAAACCTGCTGGGTCCTGTCGGGATCTGTCGGGTTTGGCCACAGATATAAATCTTTAATATTCTCTCACTATTTTCTGAGCTCTCTTTATCAGTTCATAGTGTCATAGTCATAGTGTTGTTCTGGAGCGTTTTTGTAAATCTTTGGTTTTCTGTGCCTGACAGTTAGATTAGTCATTAAATGTTTTGTGTTTGTTCCTGCCCTGGGGTATGGAAAACACAGTTGTGATATTTGACTGTGTAAAATGTTTCCTGGAGGAGACCAATGTCACATCCCACCAAGGCTCATTTTGACTATTTGGTGCAGAAGCCTGAAGGAACAGCCTGACTTCACCACTCCTAACTGTCAGGAATGCACTCAGCTGACTTTACGGTATGCGCCTCCATCTCAGGTGCGGCTCACCACGACATAGGTGGTAATGGAAATGCAAATCAGCAGCGACACAGTTTGACAAGATGGGGCCAAAAATGTTGGTGTCAGCCCATGTATATGTGTTTCATTACTCACCAGAAAAAGTCGATTCTTTCCTTTACATCCCTCCTCTCTTTACTCTCACTCTGTGGCTTTCAAATACACTTCTCCAGTCAGCAGTCAACATGGACACAGAGAGTTTGGTTCCTCTGTAGTGCTACTGCACACAGGTTTACAAGCAAACGTGAAGATAGAGGCACTTATTAACCCCAAAAGTTGAAAAACAAATGCTGAGCTCTCACCTGGCCTGTCCATGGCTCCACGATTTCTTGGTTGCTGCTGCAGAAAGTTGAAATACAGGAGAGAAAATAGCCTTACAAAACATACACTCTGAGCTCCCCCCCTACCAGTAAAGGAGTTACTCTAGAGTTTGTTCCTCCAGAAGCTCCACTCTGCCACCCTCTCCTTCAAAGGTCCCCATAATTGTAATGTTTTGTCTTGACTAAATAAGCACTATAAATAACATCCACGCCACTGACATCAATTGTAAAGTAAACTACTGGAAGCTTGTGCACACAGGTCCTGTTGGGTTGTGGGCCCTAATGCAGCCGCATTAGCTGCATATATGGTAGTTCCGCCTCTGATTAGCATTAAGAAAACTCTTAACAACTTAAAAAGATTGCTGCTCACTATGACCACGCTGTAAAATGAAAAAAATGTAACATTTTGTCAACTCCATCTGCTCTGTCAGATTTTCCATGTGGCAGAGTTGATGTCTACATTTAATAAGCTGTAATCACTAGGAGGTTGGACCATTACAAGGTTTTATAGCCAAGGGTTTGATATTTTGCAGCATAATTTAGGGGTTAAAATCAAATAACCCTTTAAATAAGGTTTTGTCTCAATTCTCAAGGAAAATTTTGTACATTTGTTACCCTGATCTTCCATGGTGTCATTTTATGACACTGATCTGTCATCATGTGTCATCGTGTGTGTCTGTCCTGGGGGAGGGTCCTGAAACGAGGCAGTGAGGACAGAGGGTGTCACATGTTGTACAAATTGTTAAGCCCCTTTGAGGCAAGTTTGAGATATTGATCCATCTATTAGCTACACCCACTCATCTTTGGGGGTTGCGCGGGACAGGAGCTAATCCCAGCTCACAAGTCAATCACCGGCTGACACTGACATATATAAACATGGACAACATGACAGCTCCCCAAACATGAAGCCAGAACATCTCAATCACCCCCAGCTCTAGTGAATTATAAACCCTGCCCCCTCCATGTTAGCAGATGGGACATGGGCCAACCTAAAAAAGTCAAAGTACATCACATGGCACAGGTAGAGGGTTTTATTTGGTGGCTTATATTTATGTTTTTAATGTTTAGTCCTGTTATTTCATATTTTATAATTTTAGTATTGTACTTGCATGATTTCATGATGTGTTTTGAATGTCTTGGTTGGTTTTTAACATTTTAACATGATTTTAGGGGAGGGGGGCTGGGCTGGAATGAACGTGGACCCTCTTGACCCCTTTACCATGATTACAGAGCATTTGGACCTGAATAAACAGTTAACACTGATTTGTGTTCACATTTTTTCATTTTAACAATGGAACATTTATTTATTTATGCATCTATCCATCCACCCATCCATCAGGCGCAGTGTTATGGGTGGGCCTAACAGGCCTGGGCCCTCCCACTCTCTCTCTCTCTCTCTCTCTCTCTCTCTCTCTCTCTCTCCTGTTAAAAGTCGTTGTAGCTCACCCATCATTCTGATCACTTCGTTTCTCTCTCTCCTTACAAACAATTTAAAGAGTAATCCAGCCAGATCAAATGAAAATGCATTAAAAAGGAATAAAATGACAGTTTTCTTAATGGACTGATATACTGATCTACTTGAGATAAGGAGATATCCTGTGCCATTTGAAATAAATATAAACTGCAGATTGAAACTGTTCAAAATATTTTAAGTGTCATAATTAACTGGAAGTGCTCGTCGCCATCCACAGCATGATACCAGTGATTTTTGTTAAAGTGAAATTACCAGTTGGAAACTTTTGTAATTAAAAGGCCCAACCGAAGTTACCATGGCCCACCCAAAATTAAAATCCTGGCGCTGTGCTGCCATCCATCCATCCATCCATCCATCCATCCATCCATCCATCCATCTTCATTAATCAATTAACTCACCAAGTTCGCTCTTGTACAGCCATGTGGAGTATCTACAGTCTGAAAGCCATGCTGGATCAAAGCCAGACTGACGGTGGTGACCCGTCTGCAGCTTTTTACTGCGTGCTTCAGTGGAAGGGCTGGAACAGGTGTGTTTGGGTCTAGTCGTGGCGACTGGGAGAGATGCTCTCATTTTGGCTAACACTGGCCACAGAGCTACCTGTGCTTCCCGCCTCACTATTTTTGCTCGGCGGGGCAAACAGTTGGGGAACCTTTGGTCGTCCATTTACAATTTTTGTTTGTTTGTTGTTGTTTTTTACCATAACGGTCAGAAACTCTCTCTCCTCGGCTCTCTGAGTGTGGGTGGGTGTGTCTGAACCGGTGCATCAGTGTGTTCTGTGAGAGAGGAGCGAGGGGGGGGGGAGACCTGCCAGTCACAGAGGAGAGGAGAAATGCATTGTAATGAATTTAATGAAACGATAGCAACGCATTTGACTCTGAAATCGCACAAATTAGAGTTAGCTTTTTTTATTTGATAAAAAGAACACATGTTATAGGCCCTTTTAAAATATAAATTAAATAATGAAATTTTAAAAAATCTACAACTTGAATTTCTGTGTGGGGGTCCTGTTGGCAGGGCGGGGGTGTCTACTGGGAGGGCGGGGCGCCCTGCCAAATACACTATAGGGGAAACACTGGGTTTTGTTTATACCTATTTCCAGCCGTGACATGTGGACAGTTACCCCCTAATTATTTGCACCTGAGGCACATTCAATCTGCAAATGGTGTACACCATTTTGCTTCAGTTTCTGGATTGATCAACATGCTCCCTCAAAATGCTGCAACAGCGTTCAGTTCCGTTTTCCCCCATTTGGTGGGTGTGTCACAGGTGTTACCCTATCAGCAGCTATGCATGTATAAAAAGACGTATAACACAGTGTGGTTGCATACATAACAGGGTGTTTAACACACCACTGTTTCTGTTTGAACACACGTTCTGCTATGTTTTGTCAGGAGTTTGATTCAGCCCTGATCAGCATTGCGCGTTTCTGAAAGATTTTATTCAGTGGGCCAATAGATTATGAAAGCTGTTGTTATATTACTTGCAGAAGGTAAAGTAACATTCATATAATTCAGAATCTTAAAACAATTCAGAAATTGTGACTTAAACACTGCATAGCATTGCATGCACTGCAAAGTTTACATTAGCTATATTAGTTAACTAAAACTAAGTACACAATCAAATATTAGAGTGACTTCATGAAGAGTTTCATCAAGTTGAACCTGAGAATATTACACCGCTATCAGTCCACATGAGCACTCCCTGTCTCTGTTTGACAGTCTGTCTGCTGCTCTCACAGATGCCTCACACTACAAAAACTGCTCTGTGTCTGATTTGGACTATAGCTTTAGTGATTACTCTTAAAAACTTTTTAAAAATTGATTTTTTCAACTGTGAACTATCTGTATGTTGCACACTTGAATAAACAGTCAGTGTGATTTTTGATTTTCTTCCTTTACTTTCATTCCAGTTTGTTTGCTGAAAATAAACAGATGAAACAGTACATTACATTTTCACACACCTCTGTCCAACTCAGCACAAAGTGCCTTTATTTACATCTGAGTTATATAAAAATTAGTTTCTAACAAATGCAAACAGTACTGTTTTTTAAATGGGTACAAGCGATAAAAGCACACACCTATTTTAATACATGCTGGAGTTCCTACACATTATAGCCAGTTAGCATAGCTGCTGCATCTACACACTTTACATACAAAAGCTCCAGTTACACTTCAAATACACAGTGGGAATAAACAGCCATCTTTCCCGACTCTCTATAAATCCCTGTACACTTCTGTCCATTTATTACCCAGTTTGCTTCCCTGAAAATAAACAGATGAAACAGCACATCACATTTTGACACACCTCTGTCCAACTCAGCACGAAGTGCCTTTATTTACATCTGGCAGAGATGCTCACTTTAGGGGATGCTCCCTCTTGTGTCGAAAAGAGGCAACAACACCTATTCTTGTATGCACAGTTTGATATGCAGGATTTTAGCAGGAAGGACATTTTACCTTTGCAACATTGTGTGTTTTATATTGCTATAATTAAATGAAATTACAATTAAATGAAATTAAATGGCAATTACATTAAACAAAATGTGGGGGTGGCTTTTTACAATAACATTTTGTATTTATGAACTTCTTTTTCTATAAACTCATCTTCACATGTATGTCCTCACGGACTGGCACAGCATCATTCCTGTGCCTCCTGCAGCTTGACTCCAAATGTTTACTTGGGGGAGTGCTTGTGTTGGTGTGTTGCTGTCCATAGTTTTGAAAGCAGAGGAGACGCATTGACAGACAGAATGTTTGTTGTTCCAGCTTATAAATAGTCTCTTTGATACTCTGAGTATCTACAGGGGTTGACAGACTGTACGTAGTACAGAGGGAGGAATAAATTTTGTTCCCACCAGAAATGAAAAATAATTAAACAGAGGCAGGGATATAGAGAGCAGATGGGGGGAATGCCCCCCATCCACCCAAGCAAATCACACCCTGGCCACAGAAGCCAGTGGTGGCCTAGAGACAAGGTCACACCCTGAGGATCAAGAAAATAATGGATGGAGGATCTGAAAGACAGATGCAAGAAAGAGACACGAGGATGGAGGAAATGAAACTGTAAAATGAGAAATCTCAAGCGACAACAGTTACTGATGATGAGCTGCTAACAGCTGTATCAACTGTCAAACTGACTGCTACTGTCAAACACCAGAGAGAATCCACATGCAGAATCACAAGGCAGAGGCAGGAATAAGGCAAAAACTGAAAATTTACTGAGTCTTATCAGTAGAACAGAGTACAGTCCATAGCAGGAGTCAAAACCAAAAATCAAAATGATCAAGCAGAGGTACAGAGGCAACAGGCAAAAACACAAACCAGGTAAACAGGCACAGGTCACAAATCCATTAGGCAAAAAGAGGAAACAGGCAGGATACAAAACAGGCATGCGCACAAACAACAATATGGCAAACAACAGGGGGAAACTGACAGTCAATGCAGGAGGAGTGCTATTGGGTGTGGACAGAGTACTGGCAAGAAAAGCTGGCAGGGGCTGACTGGAGGATGAGCAGAGGGGTGTGAGCAGGAGAAGCAGCAGGAGGGTGGGGCTAAGAAGCTCCAGCAGAGTCCATGACAGTTACGAATGTCCACAGAAACAGTTTCAATACCTGATGTAGATTTTAATCATCATTTAATATTCCCTATAAATTTTCTAATTTATATAGGCTAAGGATCATTGTTTACTTAGGTTATTTATTTACTTCCATTATTGTTATCTGCACAATAATACAGCACTGTGTAAAAATGTGTCAATTTTATTGGAAAATTTAGAAAAAAAAAAAGACAAACTGATGCTTTGTGTTAAGCCACAACTCTTTGAAATGAAATTTAAGAAGTTATAATGTTATAAAGCGTTAAATGTCAACACAAGAAATTTCTTTCTGTCACTCAGAATTTGATTTCGCTGTCCTGATGATGGAGGATGACAATCACCAAAACTGTCAGTCAGCATCACACCTCTTAATAAAAGACTTAAGTGTTGGATACACCACAATGAGCTCCTCCAGAGGTCTCCTCTGTCTTCCAGGTGTATTTAAGGAATTTTAAGGAAGATTTTAAGGAAGATTTCATGATGGTGGACAGGGAATGACTTCCAAGTTGATGGAGAAGACAGGAGACCAGGAGGCAGAATTCAGTGTAATGAAAAGCCCCCAAAGACTGCAGATGACTCAAGCAAAAGGAAGGACTTCCCTACTGCTCTGTGAATGGATCAGAAGTAGGCAGCTGGGCAGAAATGGATTTTGATCAAGAGAGAGATGAAGTGAGGGGAAAAAGAGTGGACAGATGACAGAAAATCGATGATATTAAAGAATAAGAAGAGACAATCATGGCAGAGTTGAGCGTGAGGAAGAAGGGCTTTATCAATTACAGAGGGAAATGTCTGAGAAATATATTGTCATGATGAGGTTCAATGAAAAGACTGAAGGAAACATGAAGAAAGCCAACCACACTTGCAAGGAAGATAGGAGAGACACAGTACACAAAGGTCCTTAATGATGGTGAAGTGTGTGAATGAGGAGCAAGCTGTGAAAGCACTCAATTTAAAAAGAGGTGAAAAATGAGGCGGAAAGCACAGTGAGGTGGGAGCTCAAAATGCTGGGGGATGTAAAGGAGTTGTAGAAGCCATGAATGAGTTCGAAGGGATTTTCTGTGTGTGTTGGTTTAAATATTGGTGTTTGTTATTGTTTAGGTTTGTGTGATCCTGTTGATGAGTTAATATGTAGGTTAAGTGGATATGGGCGGGGATGTTAAGTTAATATAGGCACCTGCTCACCTTTTTTGTGTGTGTGGCTAGAGAAAGAGAGAGGGTGAGCGGGGTCGCTGTATTTTTTGTTGACCGCTATTCTCTTTGATCACTGTCATCACTTTGATTATGAGTTTATGCACGGTACTGTAAGTTGATTATTCTTTTTTGCTAATAAATAGTTAAACATATTTTTCGTATCTCAGTGATTTTTTCTGCCCCTTGACGCCTATTGTCACAAATTTGCCTCAAACTGTTTCCATTCAAAATGCAGCTGAGATAGTGTATGTATTCCCCCCCAATGTCAGTACATGCATATTCGATACGTGCCTAGTAACTTTTTGCAAGCACTGGTTTCTCGTAGGAACTACATTCGATCAATGTTGACCGCTATTTTCTTTGATCACTGTCATCACTTTGATTATGAGTTTATGCACTGTATTATAAGTTGATTATTCTTTTTCGTTAATAAAAAGTTAAACATACTTTTTCATAGCTCAGTGATTTTTTCTGTGAAGCACGTCAAACAAAGTGGAAGGCCCGGCCTCAGCCTCTCAGCGACTCTTTGTTCTTTGAGGTCACTACAGGAGTGATCACAGGAGTAAGTAAGTAAGAGCCTTCCATTGGATAATTACGGCAGTGATTAATGTGTTTCACCTGGCAACAAGTTATTTAACTCTAATAGATGCAGTGAGCAGTGGTACTCAACCGCAGTACTTGAGGCAAAGTCTACAGTTGTGCTCATAAGTTTACATACCGTGGCAGAATTTGTGATTTTTTGGCCATTTTTCAGAGAATATGAATGATATGAGAAAAACTTTTTTGTCACTCATGGTTAGTGGTTGGGTGAAGCCACTTATTGTCAAACAACTGTTTACCCTTTTTAAATCATAATGACAACAGAAACTACCCAAATGACCCTGATCAAAAGTTTACATACCCTGGAGATTTTGGCCTGATAACATGCACACAAGCTGACACAAAGAGGTTTGAATGGCTACTAAAGGTAAGTGTGTGTATAAAAGGTCAGTGAGTTTCTGGGCTCCTGACAGACCCTTGCATCTTTCATCCAGTGCTGCACTGACGTTTCTGGATTCTGAGTCATGGGGAAAGCAAAAGAATTGTCAAAGGATCTGCAGAAAAAGGTAACTGAACTTTATAAAACAGGAAAGGGATATAAAAAGATATCCAAGGATAAGAATGCCAATCAGCAGTGTTCAAACTCTAATTAAGAAGTGGAAAATGAGGGATTCTGTTAAACCAAACCACAGTCAGGTAGACCAACAAAACTTTCAGCCACAACTGCCAGGAAAATTGTTCGGGATTTAAAGAAAAACCCACAAATAACTTCAGCTGAAATACAGGACTCAGGAAAAAGTGGTGTGGCTGTTTCAAGATGCACAATAAGGAGGCACTTGGAAAAAAAATGGGCTGCATGGTCGAGTCGCCAGAAGAAAGCCATTACTATGCAAATGCCACAAAGCATCCTGCTTACAATACGCCAAACAGCACAGAGACAAGCCCCAAAACTTCTGGGACAAAGTCATTTGGAGTGATGAGACCAAAATTGAACTTTTTAGCCACAACCATAAACGTTACATTTGGAGAGGAGTCAACAACGCCTATGATGAAAGGTACACCATTGCTACTGTGAAACACGGAGGTGGATCGCTGATGTTTTGGGGATGTGTGAGCTACAAAGGCACAGGAAACTTGGTCAAAATTGATGGCAAGATGAATGCAGCCTGTTATCAGAAAATACTGGAAGAAAATTTGCACTCATCAGCCCGGAAGCTGCGCATGGGACGTACTTGGACGTTCCAACATGACAACGATCCAAAACACAAGGCCAAGACGAGCTGTCATTGGCTACAGCGGAATGAAGTGAAGGTTCTGGAGTGGCCATCTCAGTCTCCTGACCTCAATATCATTGAGCCACTCTGGGGAGATCTCAAACATGCAGTTCATGCAAGACAGCCCAAGAATTTACAGGAACTGGAGGCTTTTTGCCAAGAAGAATGGGCAGCTTTACCATCTGAGAAAATAAAGAGCCTCATCCACAACTACCACAAAAGACTTCAAGCTGTCATTGATGTTAAAGGGGGCAATACACGGTATTAAGAACTGGGGTATGTAAACTTTTGATCAGGGTCATTTGGGTAGTTTCTGTTGTCATTATGATTTAAAAAGAGTAAACAGTTGTTTGACAATAAGTGGCTTCACCCAACCACTAACCATGAGTGAAAAAAAAGTTTTTGTCTTATCATTCATATTCTCTGAAAAATGGCCAAAAAATCACAAATTCTGCCAGGGTATGTAAACTTATGAGCACAAATGTAGATGCTCCTGGATGACGTATTTCTGCTTTCACATCAATCCCACTTAAGAGTGGGTGCTGTGATTGGTTTACTTCTGTGAAGAACACAGCGTGTAGCCAATTGCATTTTAGAAAAGAAATAACAGCAACAGCTGATTTCAAAGCTATGCTTAGCCTAAACGTAATGAGTGACAACAACCTTCCCAGAAATGTAGTAAAGTCAAAGGTACTCTGGAGCAATGGAAAAAGGTCATGTGGTCAGATGAGTCCAGATTCACCCTGTTCCAGAGTGATGGGTGCATTAGGGTAAGAAGAGAGGCAAATGAAGTGTCCATCATGCCTATTGCCTACTGGACAAGTCTGTGGGGGCAGTGTTATGACCTGGGGTTGTTTCAGTTGCTCAGGTTGAGGTTTATCAATCTTATGTGTCCAAAAAATTATGTCAGCTCACTACCTGAATATACTGAATTAGCAGGTTTTTACATCAATGGATTTTTTCTTCCCTGATGGCACGGACATATTCCAAGATGACAATGTCAGGATTCATCCGGTTCAAATTGTGAAAGAGTGGTTCAGGGAGCATGAGATGTCATTTTCACAAATGGATTGGCCACCAGAGTCCAGATCTTAACCCCACTGAGAATCTTTATGATGTCCTGGAGAAGACTTTATGCAGAGGTCTGACTCTCCCATCATCTCCCATCATCAATCTTGACAGAAAAATTAATGCAACTCTGGACAGACATAAATGCTGTGACATTGCATAAGCTTATCGAAATGATGCCATGGTGAATGTTTGCCATACTCAAAGCATGAGGTGGTCCAATACTATATTAGAGGCCAGGCAGTGTAGGTACCTTATATAAACCTGTCAAAGACATTTAACCACATAGTCACAAAAAGTAAATTTTAAGCCACAATTTTTTAATTTCTAATATAATGCCAGACTTTTCTTTATTATTAAATCTTATTTTCTAATAGGTTTTTAATGTGCACAGAATTTTCTACCATTGTCAGGTTTGTGGTATCCGATTTCTTTCATTCTTATTCAGGTAGTTTTTGCTGACTTTAGTCTTTCAGCATAAATCTAATTAATATAATAATAATCTAATTATTATAAAGGATTTGCACTAACTGATGTATCTTACCTTACTTTAACTAGGCAAGTTCCATTAGGCCAAAAACATGTTAATATAGTTTAGTTAGCCTGATTTCAATACAGCCATCCCTGGAGAAAAATTCTCCACCCACCACTGCTCCCCAGTGTCTCCCATTTTGTTTTTCCCGAGGGTTTCAGCCTTAATCCTATTACTTTTTTTGAATACCCTCATTTGGACTGATTCTTTGTTAGTCTGACTTGTTTTTCCTTGACTAAGCTGTCCACCTTTTACTGAACTCTGACAAGAATGAATCAGAAATGCAGCAGTTTGCTTCAGTGTCCTCTGTTTCTCTATCTTTTACTTTGCATAAAGTATTTTTTTTTAACAATCTCCTGGTCTCCTCATTGCCTCACTGCTTGGACCCTGACAATTGGTGGCAGTGGTGGGACCATCCAATTTTTTTTTTTTTTTTTTTTAAGCTCCCCCCGCCATCAGAAGAAGAGGAAAAATGAATCGAGGAGGAGAAAGTGGAAGGAAACCAGGGGGCCTGCAAGCCTAACAGGTGTCCAGGAGAGGCAAGCCAGTTAAGAGGAGGAAAATGGTGCTTCTGGAGTGGTAGAAAGCACTGAGGGTGAAGGTGGGGAGCCAACCCTGTCAGAAGTGGTGGCGATTCTCTGGGCTCACATGGGGCAACTGGAGGCCCAGGAGGCAAAGCAGAATGAGAAAACTGCGAGACAAGAACAGTGTTTTAAAATGCTTCAACATCAGTTTCAGTTTTTGCAGTTACAAGTTCAGATCCAAACATCTCCAGTGCCAGATCCTCTGTTGGCAGACTCTAATCCATCAGGTTTGGAGGTTCCATCATACACCCCCCTCAGGCCCAAGTTGAACCCACCAACCCAACCATGGCCCCTACAGGTCAGTCTCATTCACACCATGAGCCCAGATTGGAAAAATTAACTGATAATGATAATGAGTGAACATTTTCTCATTACATTTGAACACATTGCTGTAGCATGCCGGTGGCAGAAATCAGACTGGGTTTTTCACTTAATCCCACTGCTAACTGGCAAAGCTAGAAGTGCGTATGTGCATTTGGACATTGATGACTCCCTTGACTATGACCAGGTAAAATCTGCCATTCTCTCTAAATATGACTTTAACTTTGAGACCTACAAGCAAAGATTCTGATCCCTAGAGGTCAACCTTGATGAGAGCCATGAGGAGTTGTATGTAAGGTCAAGGAACTCTATGGGAAGTGGAACCAAGCCTCCCATGGGGAAGAACCAGCCAGCTAGCAGACCATTAAAATATTTAGGTAAAAAGCCAATCTGTTATCTCAGTGGAGTAGAAGGACACACAAATCTAAAAACTCCACCAACATGACTCATATGTGCTTTGTGCCACACCCTCAGGTGGACCCTGAGCTGAAGAAAGGCCAGTCTATTAAAATGACAAACATTCAAGTAAATGGAACAACTCACGAGGCCTTACTTGATTTGGGGAGTGATCAAACTCTTGTGCATGGGAAGTTTGTGGCCCCAAATGTAATCAGTACCAGCGACCAGTGTTGGGACTAACGCATTACAAAGTAACGCGTTACTGTAACGCCGTTATTTTTTGCAGTAACTAGTAATCTAACGCATTATTTTTTAAATTCAGTAACTCAGTTAATGTTACTACATGATGCGTTACTCCGTTATTTTATGTTATTTTTTGTGTAGTCTCGGCTAGAGACTGAGCTGCAGCCAGAGCCGTGTAGTCCTGAATCTTCCTCTGTGTGTGTGTGTGTGTGTGTGTGTGTGTGTGTGTGTGTGTGTGTCAGCGGGGAGACGGGAGAAGACACGCTGTGTGGGCGTGTCTGTTTACAAGACTGGTATCATCATGGCGTCGGCGGCGGAGCCCAAGTCAAGTTTCTTTACATGGAGATATTCTCACTACTTGACCTTTGTCGAGCACAAAGACAAGAACGTTTTAGTTAAATGTAAGTTGTGTCTTGGATCAAAGCTCTTATCTACTGCCCAAAATAGCAATTCAAACCTGTTGAAACACCTACAGAAACAACATGCTGCGATGAAGCTAGTAGCTAAGAGTACAGACACAGACTCTGATGCCACTTCACCTCCACCACCTGAGCAACAGCGGCTGGATTTTAACCGAGGGACTGCTCCTGCTAACCAGGAAAAAGTTGATAAAGCCATTGCAAGGTATGTTGTAGAAGACATGCAGCCAGTTTCTATTGTGGAGTGGCCTGCTTTCAGGAAGCTAGTTAGCATGATACCGGGCGTCACACGGCAAATGGGACGAAACACTTTTTCTAAGTACCTGGAGAGCGAATACACAAAAATGGAAACCGAGCTAAAGAAAACTTAACTCAAAACTTAATGGGAGACCTTTTTTTTCATAGTAACTAAAAAGTTACTTTTCACAGTACTGCGTTACCTTTTGGTGTAAGTAATCAGTAAAGTAACTGAGTTACTTTTGAAATAAAGTAACTAGTAACGTAACTAGTTTCTGGTTTTCAGTAACTATCACAACACTGCCAGCGACACCATGTAACTGTTGTGTACATGGAGATGAGAAGAGCTATTCAACAGCTGACATTTACAAAAATGGATGGGACGTACCTGTTGAACATTGAAATTGTTGATAACTTACCTTTTCCTGCTGTGCTAGGGCAAGACCTTCCTGTACTGCTTGATTTGTTAGAATCTGGCCAAAGCCGGAAATGTAATGTTGTTTTCACCAGAGCACAGGTAAAAGAATCCAGTGACCACTCTGAGACTCTCAGAGCACTACCCTTCTAAAGTGATGAGTTGGGGACCACACCCGGGAAGTCACGGAAAACTGTTGTGAAACCGCCAACCAACACTGAACCAGAGTTACCTTTAGGATTTAAAATGCCAGACAATATCAATGAGATGCAAAAAATCCAACTTTAGTGTCGCTCTTTCAGAAAGCAAAGGAGGAGCCAATAGCTGAGCTGGACTTCAAAAGAGATGAGTATTTTGCATCTGCAAAATGTCATACTCTACCGTCAACAAGGGTCAGTGTTGCAGCTATGGAACATCAAACTCACCTTGGGGCACTCTGTTCCCTGGGCTGGCCACCTAAGCACAAAACCACAGCACACATCAAACATCATTTCCACTGTCCTGGCCTGTGCAGAGATGTCACTCAATTCTGTAGAAGTTGCCATCAGTACCAAATAACATCTCCACTCTGACCACTACCCATTATTGGCACCACATTTGAGCACTTGGGGATTGACATTGTTGGTCCAGTTGAAAGGACCAAGGCCAGAAACTGTTATATGCTAGTTATAACAGACTATGCCACAATGTACCCTGATGTTTTCCCACTGAAATCCGTAAAAGCCAAATCAGTTGCTCTCTGTCTGGTGCAGTTCTTTTAAAAAGTTAGAGAGTTAGTGAAATACTGAGTGATCAGGGAACTAACTTCATGTCCACTCTGCTGAAACAGGTGTAGTTGTTACTTGGTATAAGGAGTCTGAGGACCAACAGCATCATCTCCACACGGATGGACTGACAGAGCACTTCAACAAGACCCTAAAGCAGATGCTTTGGAAGTTTGTCAACAGCAGTGGTACAGACTGGGGTCATTGGCTGCCATACCTCCTTTTTGTATACAGGGAAGCGCCCCAAGCCTTCACTAGCTTCTCTCCATTTGAACTTTTGTATGGGCATGAAATCCGAGGACCTCTTTCACTACTGAGAGAGATTTGAGAGAGAGGCAAAAGGAGGGGAAATCTGTTAACATTATATCTTATGTTGTCCAGATGAGAGATTGGTTGGAGAAAATGAGTGAGCTTGCCCAATCACACACAGTGGAGGCCCAGCAGCAGCAGAAATCCTGGTATATTCAGTCAGCCTGGCAGAGATCCTTCAACCTGGGACAGAAAGTGCTAGTGCTCTTCCTCAGTGATGACAACAAGCTTCTGGCAAAGTAGCAAGGACCATTTGAGATCCTGAAGAAACTTGGGCCCACCACATACCAGGTATCAACCCCAGGGCAGCCACGGTCAAGTAGGGTACTGCATATAAATCTTGGAGTTGATGCAGTGACCTGAGAGGAAGGAAGTGATGCTCATCAGAGATGTGCTAGAGGAAGAAGAAGTGCTCTGGTGGACCACAACCTCAGCCACCTCTCGGAGGACAAGCAGTGCCAGGTGAGAGAAATGTGTAATTCAGAGGTATTCCAGGAGAATCCTGGGAGGACAAATATTGTTGAACATGACATTGTTGTTAAAGAAAGCGTTTCTGTGAAACAGCTTAGTTACAGGATTCCTGAATGCCTGCTAGCCTCACTGAAAAAGGAGTCTGACCTGATGTTGTCCCTGGGAATCACTGAGACTTCAGAAAATGAGTGGTGTAACCCAGTGGTCCTGGTGCTGAAGAAGGATGGCAGCATAAGATTCTGCATTGACTTCAGGTACCTGAATTCAATTTCTCAGTTTGATTCCTATTCCACAACAAGAATTGATGACCTGCTCGAATGACTGGGAAAAGCAAAATACTTGACCGCAATAGAACTCTACAAGGGTTTACTGGCAGGGTAGTGATCCAGGGAGCTGACAGCCTTCAGGACACCATGAGGTCTCTTCCAGTTCATGGTCCTGTCATTTGACCTTCCAGAGGCTCATGGACAAGGTGCTGTGTGATTTCACTGATTTTGCTACAACATATGTGGATGACATTGTCATTTACAGTACCACCTGGGAGGAGCACTTGGAACATCTGCATGCTGTCTTGGATTGTCTCCACGCTGACAGGCTGACTGTCAACCCATCGAAGTATGTCCTTGCTACCACGGAGAAAGAATACGTGGGCCACGTCATTGGGAATGAGGTGATACAGCCGCAGGTCAACAAGATCCAGGCCATTGAGTCATGCCCTTTGCCACAGACAAGGAAGCAACTACAATAATTTCTGGCCACGGCAGGCTTCTATTACCACAGTTCTCTGCCAGGGCAGCTCTACTCACAGACCTGACTGGATCTCAATGTCCCAATCAGATCCAGTGGACAGAGGAGGCAGTAGCAGCTTCACATGACATCTGGTAATCATTGAGTAAGAAACCTATTCTATACAGTCCAAATTTTGATGAACATTTTATTCTGCAAACCAATGCTTTTGATAGGGGCCTAAGGGCTGTGCTTCTCCAGGGACCACCAGGTGACTACCATCCAGTTGCCTACATCAGTTGGAAACTGTTCCCCCAAGAGGTTTGGTATTCAACAGTGGAAAAGGAGGCACTGGCAATCAAGTGTGCCCTCGACTCATTCTGGTACTACCTCCTGGGCAGAGAATTCAGACTGGAGATGGACCACAAAGGTCTTCAGTGGATGGAAAGGATGAAGGACACCATTGGAAGTGGTAGTACTTGGCACTTTAACCATTCCACTTCAGCATTCAGCACATCCCAGGCAAGGACAGCCTCACAGCTGGTGACCTCTCTCACAGTTCCAGCAAGAGTCCTGAAGGCAGGGACTGTGTGATGGCCAAGGCCACACAAAGGGACAGCTAGAAGTGTTAGTATTGTTGACACACTCACCTCACTTCTTTGTTAAGTTCAGTGGTTAATTTTATTAGCAGTCAACCACACCCTAAACAATCCATATCCAAATTTAAGTCCACACTATACAGTTTATTTGATTTATGATTTCTTTCTTTATTTTTAGCCTTATACCATTTAAATGGAGTGCACACATTTTCACATTGTATGGTTAGAATGAGTAATTTTCTGTTATATGAATTATTTTCTCTGTTCTGAGTTACAATGCTGGTGGGAGGTCTCTTCTGGGAGAAGCAAAAGGTGTGGCCAAGGGCTGAGGACTGTTAAATCCTGTGGCCAGCTCATCAGGCAATACCATCAACTGCAATGTCAGAGGGGAGATTTGGGTTTAGTTAGTTTTTCCTTTGTATTAGCCCTAGTTGATGTCCTTTTTGTTTTCCCTTTTTTAGTTGGTTTGGCCAAGCCTAACCCTAACCCTCATGTTACGTTTTGTTAGGTCAATTTGTTCAGTTAACACCTTGTTTTGTTGCTTTTATTTTGAGTATAGTTCTATTTTGTTGACCTATTTTAGTTATTAAATTCTTGATTTATATTGTCTTGCATTTTGGGGATAAATAAAAACCCTATTTTTCCAACAAACTCCTGTTCTCCTCATTGCCTCACTGCTTGGTCCCTAGCACAATAATAATAATACAGCCCAAGCCTGACGTAAACCCATGAAATATGTGAGAAATATAGCCCAACCTGTGCCCAAATCTCAAGCTCTAATCCTTCCCCAAACCAATCATCAGTCAAAGTTATTATTTTATTATTATTATTCTTTTTTTTTTTTAGGGGTGTAATAGTGGAACACACCAACATGAACAGGGCCCTCAAACAGCCTTGAATTAAATGTTTGTTTTTATCTGTATTATAAGTAAAGTATGAGCAGTAGTTTGTCTGTATTTGTGTTGAGGCTTACTGTGCAAAGGATTTCTGTGAAACAACCATGGCTGACAATATAGTCAGGCAGCTTTTTGCTGTAGCTAGCCCATTCTCACTTCCAATGTGTGAGACATGGCAGGTTGGTCAGTGCCCTTTCACATTAAACTATGATGCTTGTAGGTATCCCTGTCACATCAGGTCTGGAAGTTATATTTGATATTTTGATGTAATGTTGAAGTCAGGTGACATGGTATAAAGTGGGAGAAAGTCTGCATATATGAAGAAAGTGTGGTGGATGTCAAACAAACACTGGACTTTCACCCAGGAGACAACAAACACAACCCTGCAAGCTTGGTGCTATTACTTGGCTAAGACTCGTGGCAAGGCCTTCCAAGGCATGGCCTCCCATACGTGTATAAATGAACAAAGATGAGTGTTCAGGTGCCAGGCTAAAGGTAAAGTGTGTTGGCCAACCTGTTCCCTCACTCCCTGTGCTCCATTAATTAAGTTGTAGACATAAGACAGTGTGTGTGCATGTGAATGTGGCTGCAAGCTAAGGATTTACGGTGAAGATTCAGTCTAAAAACATGGTGTAAATGACTTTTTAGTCAATTCGGCATGTTGGGGCCTTAGGAGACTTTGATTACACCAGATGAACAGTATGGAGGCATTTTATGTTTTTTATTCTCTTGTTTTTTACATTTGAAAACTGGTCACCATTCACTTCCATTGTTTGGGAGATTCTGCAACACTGTTTTTCTGTGAATGCAGTATTTTGTGGTTAAATCATTTAGCAACATTTTATTCATGCTCAATGCTAGTTAATTGTTTCCTCTAAGGTGTTATGCAGTCGCCACCACTGGTCAGGGCTGCAGACCCATCAAACGCTGCCCCTCTCACCCAGCGCGTATACCCTGATAGCCCTCCCAATCACAGATGTTGTTATTGGACAGATGACAGCTCATAAAACCAGCACAGTTTGGCAGTGTTTTGAGATAGAAAATGGAAATAAGGTTGAATGTAGGCTGTGATAGAATAAACTGATATATAATCACGTGACAGGAGCAACATGTGGCCACATTCAGCACAGACACGGACATTAACCTGCAAGGAGAGCAGCTGCTGCTGCTAGCACTGCTAACGTTAGCCACACTGTGTGTCAGGCTGGCAGCTAACATCAACTCTGGGTAAACTATGTAGTTTGCCCACAGAAACAGTCTGAAAAGGTGAAGCTTTTAGTGAGTTGTTGTCATGTTTTGTGGGTTAATGTGCAATGTTTGTATTGCATGGCACATTATCAATTAATAAATTGTGCTCAATTTTAACTGCTTTCTGAGTGTTTTCTTACTGTTAGACTAGATGACTAGTCTAAATCAAATTTTGCATTTAATTGACAGCAAAATTAGTTGCTAGGAACATCTCTAACCTAAGCCCAATCTTGGAATCCATCAGCTCTCGTCTGAAGATGATTTAGCTGCTGTTCGAACCACTACAGATGATCCAGAATCCCCCGTGGGGCCCAGATTTATGTGCTATGCCACTGTGAGAGTTTTAGAGGGCACAGATTAATTATGTTGTTTCATTTTGACAACTTGTTGGTTTTTTTGGACTTGTTGTTCTATATTTACCTTGCATTAAGACCTGCTTTACTGTGCAGTGCAGCACTGATTCCAGGGCCTCTGCTCTGCTCTGCTCCACAGTGAGCTGTGACTGGAACCCCGACAGTGAGAGCAGCCACAGAAAGGCACCAGCTTTACTGCTCAATCTATGACCCACAAGTCAAGACAGATTACGTCTGATTGGATCGCTGATGGCGCGTCTGACCTACAATCTGCTGCATTCTCATCTCTGTCTCTCTGGGCAAAGGTTTCCATGGGAACAAGCCCTGGGCTCCTCTAATCTGTTGTTTGCAGCCCTCACTCATCTGGAGGCAGACTGGATTCCTTTTTGTCAGGCCCATATTCTTCTGCTCCATTTCCTTACTCTGCTCTCTCTCTCTCTCTTTCTCTGTCTCACTCTCTGTGTGTCTCTCTGCTGCCAGTGTTACCTCCTCTCCCTCCCTCCTCTCCCTCTCTCTGGTTCTCTCCAGTCTCCTGTTATGAAACAGCTCAGACGGATCAGCTGCAGGATCTCTGTGGATGTGACAGCAGTGCTGCTAAAACACAAAACTCTCTTAATGACAAAAGCATCAAACAGAGAGACCAAGGAGGACATTTGTATTAGAGACCACCTCTGATCAGAGACAGAGATTACCAGAGGTACCTTCTCCACACCTAATATAGCCACCTGTTACCATGGCAACTGAACAAACTGTTGATTGAAGCTGTGTGAACGATTAAAAGCTCTGCATAACAGCTATAGAACTTGAGTTAATATTATGTTGGTAAACTAAAGACCAGTGTGGAGGATTTAGCAGCATCTAGTGTCGAGCTTGCAGATTGCAAACACTTTGTCTCACTTTCCCCTTCCATGATGCTTTCAAGACATGGGAAGTTAAGGGCAACACAAGATTTTACCAAATGTATAATGAAGCAGGGTTGGATTCTTTTGTTGAGAAAATCAAGGTCATAATCTCAAAAACACAAGACAAATTTACCACACAGAAAATCAACACCTTATTAAAGACAAATGGGAGAACAGGCAGGACATAACCGTACCTGACAATGACTGGAATCAAAGCTTCAAACAAATGTTCCTCAACAAAAGAGCACCTTACTGGCAAGATTATGCTTGGGAAATTATTATAAGGTATTTTAGAACACCCTTGATGGTATCCAAGTATATACAAAACTACTGAAGTTGCTGGAGGGAATGTGGGGAAAGTAACCTGACTATACACTTATATTTTTTGCATGCACTTGCGTGCACTTACACAAATAACAAAGCTGGAAAAAATTGGCCCCTCTCAAGGTAAACAAGTGGCTGGAAGCAGTTGAGGATATAAAGACAAGGGTACCTACAAAAGCAATGTGAATGGAAAGTTGTTTGAAAAAGATGGGCTTTCTTTAAAATAAATAAAGGCATAGACCAATAATATATTCAATAAATATGAATGGAATATTAGCTGGACTGTGTCTGAGAAGATGTATTGGGAAATTGTAACAGAAAACAGTAGGAGCAGCATCCCTATCTGTAATGAAATATTGAATCCTTAACTTTCTCTTTTTTTGTTTTTTTAATTATTATTTTAATTTTGTCATTGTTATTATTACCTTTATTTAATCTATGTGCATATATGTATGTAGGAAGATAGATAGGAAGAATGTATGGATATGTATGCACTGTGTATGTGAGCATGTATGGGCATACATGCTACGATAACAACATCTCCATGGTTTATTTTGTATTTATTTATTTATTATTGCATTATGAATTATTCAGATAATTATTGTATTTTGTGTATGGGTGAAGGATAACAAAAAGCAAAATCATAAAACAAAATTGTGTTAAAATGGTTGTGTATCAATGTATTAATGATATGTATTGACATAATGAAGTATTAAAAAAACAGGTGATTTAACACTAATGAAAACATACTTAGGAATATTACATTTCATTTCTGCCAATAGATTCCCCATGAATCTTACATCTTTAAGTATTCTACAATACACACAGTAAAGTTACAAGCTCATTCATACTTTCAGGATAAAAACTGTTGGTTTAGATGTAGTTTGATACCAACATTATTATTTCCTTGTTACTATTTCTCTGCATGTTAACATCTGTTATAACTTTTTTAAATTAACTATCTCAGGATTTGGATCAGTGATCAACAATTTCCTCATTTTATGGACCAAACAACTAATGATTAATCAATAAACTAATCAACAGATTAATTGATGATGAAAATAATTGTTAGTTGCAACCTTATTTGAGACAATCTGCTTATCTTACAATAACCTACCTACCTACAGTTTAATGCACAATATGTCATTTCTGCTACTTAGAGTCTCTCACATTAAACAGTGACAAAAGACGTAGTTTGTGCTGTGTATGTGGGAGAAGTTAGTCTTCAGGGCTTTCTAGCAGAAACCTGGCCATTTTAACCCAAACCCTCATTAACCCTCATTTCAAGAATAATTTCAAGAAAGACTAACTTCTACTAACATCCAATGCTCCAGTTCTTTTTAATACATCTGTGTGTGTGTGAGACACAATGTCAACTCACTGAAACTTATTAGAACCCCTGAATTGGTGCATTGCAGTTAAAATATTAAATAAATTAAAGCTACAAGCACTCCCATGCCACTCGGGGGGTTGGCAGCCACGACTTCGTGGCCAGATTCGCCCCAGGCGAAGAGGCTCTGGATTGTCACGGCCTTCCGACATTGTCTTATGGAATTCAATGCCAAAAATGGAGGCAAAATTCAAAATGGCTGACTTCCTGTTGGGTTTGGCCTCTGGGTCCATGAGGCTTTTTTGTGCATCTGGGTGTGATACATAAGTGTACTGATTTTTGTGTATATCAGTTAAATGAGCCATGGGTGCTGCTGTTTAAAAGGTGTGGCATAGCCATTTGGCCACACCCATTAATGAAACTCAAACCATATGCTCAGGTCTGGACTGTTAACATGTGAAGTTTCAGGCAGGTTTGACCAAGTAGACAGAAGTTAATGCAACTTCACATGCTTCAAACTTTGCCGCCACCTCACGGCCACGCCCTTTAACGATAGCACGATCTTTTAAAGTCCAAGTCCAAGAGACTTTTTTGTGCATGTGCGTGTGTACCGATTTTTGTGCATATCAGTTAAACGAGCTGCATGGGCTGCTGTTTAAGGGGCGTGGTCTAGCCATTTTGGCCTGGCCAGCGCCAACAACCCTAATACACGTAAATTTTCACTGTGACTGATGCGACCGCGAACTTTGGTGACTTTGAATATGTTAAAGCCCCCAAAAATGCGATTCATTTGGTAACTCTCCCATATGACAAAGAAAAAAGAAAAAAAAAAAGAAAATAATAATAACAATAATCTGAGCAATTTCAATCCTCGCACCCTAATAAATGCTGCATCACAAAGTGCTAATCTGAGGATAAGCTAGCAAATTGAACTGAATAAGGCCAGAGCTAACGAAATTAGAATTAGGTGACTGTTGTTTAGCTCAACTAAGCTGTTAAAGTAAAGTTAAAGTAAAAAAGTTATGCTATTTTCCTGATCACAGGAGCTCAGGCACAGATCATTCAACACGTCCCAAGTCTGGAAACTGTGAGGAAACAGAAGTGTGAAGAAGCTGAAGCAACATCTTTCTTGGACTGTGAGTGACACATTGGTATGGGTGTCTTCATGACCTTCTTCATCTAAAAGCCAGTGTTAGCTGCTGAAGCTATGATGCCTTTGTGTTTTCATACTAGGATGTAGTCACACAACAACATGTCTTGCTCATTTTTCCTCTTCACTGCTGATAAAAGGACCAGGAGTCACTAGAGAAAACACTTCATGTGCGATAACGTTTGTGTTGATTATGTAAATTGTGAGGGACAACACGTACTCACTAAGTGGTTTCAAATTAAATTAAACTAAACTACAACAAACATACCCCAGATTGTGACTTTCTTATCTTGTAAAATTATGTTTTAATTCGACAGAAATCATATGTAAAATCTGTGGCATAATTCAAATGAAACAAAACAAACAAAAAAAAATGTCTCTCACCACAGACTTCCATTCATATTTTTTGTGAAGTTAAGTCCCATAAAGCACACGAGAAGGGACATAACTTTGCCTCTCTATTGCTGTTGTATAGCAATTACTTAGTAACCAGTCAGTTAATGGAATGATTCAGTACTCACTTAGTACTCAGTACTATGAATCAGTCTACTTTAGGGGACTCAAAAGTGTAAGTAATATAAGGTATTGATGAATTGATTAGGGACCACTTAGTAATTACATGGTACTATGTATCACCATACTTTAGGGGACACAAAAAGGTTAAGTAGTTATAAGATAATGATGAATTTATTGGGCAGTACTTAGTAACTACTCAGTACTATGCATCACTCTACTTTAGAGGAAACAAAAAGGGTAAGTAATCACAAGGTAATGGTGAATTAATTAATGACTACTTAGTAACTACTCAGTATTATGTATCACTTTACTGTAGGGGGACACAAAAGGGGTAAAAAGAAATCATTAAATAATGGTGAATTAATTAGGAACTACTTAGTAAGTGCTCAGCATTATGTATCACTGTACATTAGGGGACACAAAAAGAGTAATTTAATTTAAATAATTAGCTCAGCTCTGATTAGTTGATTTATCTCCAGCTCCCCCTAAACAAACGTTTCATAAATAGGTATACCGTTCATTTATTTATTTATTCGTTTGTTTGTTTGTTTGTTTTGTTTTGGTTTCGTTTTTCCGCATCCGGATCCAGTCAGTGAGGGAAACGGGACGGTGTTGTGTCGTTGTTCCGGTGTTTTTCCGCCCCCTTCCTCTTGGTTTCGCCCAAACTGGCCTGAGCAGCAGCCCGTCAGCCTTTATCCCTCTGCTGCTGCTGCTGCTGATGATGATGATGATGATGAGGAGGAGGATGATGCGCTGCAGCTCTGAATGAATGCACAGTCAATGGCCTGCTGCTGGACGGCTGCGTGATGAACGCATTGGCTCTGTACAGTCAACCTGTGATTATGGATATGTTGTATTTTCTGTGGATGCTGCCGGCGGTGTGGGCTGTCGAAGGTAAGCCGCTGTTTCACTCTCCTTCACTGGGGATGGTTGGTTGTGTGGGGACGGTGCGGGGCAGCGCAGCAGCACAGAGCGACAGGGACAGCACAGCTCCATCATTAATGCAACAGAACTGCACATACATGTTTGAACTGGGTCTACAGCCAACAGGGCTGCTCTGGGAGCGGTGTTTGGATGCAGCTCTGTGTTCTGTGAAGGACTGAGGTTACCGACATGTCAGTAGTCTAGGCTGGCTTTAATCTGCTGCTCTGGATCTCTAGTCTTTATTGTACATCAATGAGGGCCGCTTGAATATGACTCACTGTTATTATTCTCAGTATGTTGTTGCACCTCCACACTGTTAGTGCTCACTTTGGGCTTTAAGTCTCTTTAAGTGTCTGCCAAACCGACAAATGACAGGGAGTCAGTACAGATCTGATCTGAGTCTGGATTCATTTTGGACTGATGAATCTCCAGGATCCATGAATAGTAATCTACCCGTTCATGACCTAATTACAACAAAATTAACGTACAATTCAGTAGCGTACAATACAATACACACAGACATAGTCAGGTCATACTTTAAAAATGTCATGGTAGTTACATAAATTTAATGTTTTGATGGCTCTTAGAATATAGGACCAAATTAATGTATTGTTTGACTTAAATTTTCAAAAATGAAATAAAATTCAGATTTATGAATATATGAATTTGCAAGTAATATGATCAATTTGACATACTCAAGGGGTAAATAAGTAAATTTAATGGGGAAATGACTATTCAGATACAGTATATTGGAAAATAAATGTAAAAACATATTGCATATATATATGTATGTATATATATATATACACATATATATATATATATATATATATATATATATATATATATATATATATAATAAAATATTACTTTTGTATTTGCATTATAAAATATACATTTAAAAGACTTCAAATATTGTTAAAACTTTATCTTAAAGGGATAGTTCACCCAAAAATGAAAATTCAGTCATCATCTACTCACCCTCATGCTGATTGAAGGTCGGGTTTAGTTTTTTAGTTCACAAAACACTGCTGGAGTTTCATAGGAAAACAGTGTTGCAGAATCTCCCAAACAATGGAAGTGAATGGTGACCAGGTTTCAAATGTAAAAACTAACAGAATAAAAAACATAAAATGCCTCCATACTGCTCATCTGGTATAATCCAAGTCTAAAGCCCTGACATGCTAAGTTGACTGAAAAGATGCACATTGACACCATGTTTTTAGTCTGAATCTTCACTGTAGATCATTAGTTTGGAGCATGGAGTTCATGTCTGAACTGGGTGTGTGTGGTGTGATGGTGTGCAAATGGCATGTCAGGGCTTCAGGAGACTTGGATTATGCCAGACAAGCACTATGGAGGCATTTTTTATTCCTGTTGTTTTTTTCCATTTGAAAACTGGTCCCCTTAATGTTGAGTAATGGAAGTGGATCTTTCATTGTTTGGGAGACTCTGCAATGCTGTTTCTGAAACTACAGCAGTGTTTTGTGGAGTAAAATAAAATAAAACTCGATCCTCAATCAGCATGAGGGTCAGTAGAAAATGACTGAATTCTCACTTCTGGGTGAACCTTTAACAACCTGAGGAAAGAGGTACAATTGGAGATACAATTTACATAAAGGACAAATAAAGGATAAAAAAGGGGACATAAAGAATAAAATATGCAATATGCATATCATATTTTTATGGTGCTACTCTGTTGTGTTGTGACTGGTTAGACTGTTTATCTTTTAAATAAAAACTTAAAACACAGGAATGTAAGAACCTGCATGCTCGCCTGCATACTTCATGCCACCCCCGCATAAGTCAGTGCCACACTTGGGCCACCACAGTCGGAAAAGTCTGAAAATGCCCCATCATGTTGAGTGGCAATATTTCTTCAGACAAACCAAACACTGGTTTTAGATGCAGACTTGTGTGTTTCAAATTTCACTGCCACTGGAGATTCTCCTATATGTTTGGCTTGGCTGTCGGCAGATGAAAAAAATAGTGGTATCAGCAATTATAACTTGTGTAAACAATTATTATCTGGATGACATCTTTTCATTTACTCTCATTTCACATCTCACCTCATCTCAGTTCATCTCATTCCACTTTTTCAGACCAAGTATTTACGTTTGGATACTTGCTGATACTGAGTGTCAATATGAGAACTTACAATGCCATTTAAGTTCTTACAGTGACTTTAGAAAAATACATTCAATGCATTTCTTACATTCCTCACTTTCCAAATGTAACAAATTGTTATATATTTCCCACTGAGCCTCAGTAAACTCTTTGAACTCTGTATCGTGTTGGTTCTTTAGATGTTTTATGGAATTGCTCGCGTTGAAGGCGCTGCTTTTCATAAAGTAGTAATGGGTGGGTAACGGTGGTGTTATTGGAATAGTTTTACAAGTATGAGTACATGAGCACAGTATCAGACTGGTATCCAATACTGGTATCTGGTATCGGTATTGGTTCAGAACTATCTATCTATCTATCTATCTAGCTATCTATCTATCTATCTATCTAGGGGTTGAGCAATATATGGATATTTTATTGATTGGGATATGATACTAGACATACTCTTACATTTTGAATATGGTTATATTGTGATATGTCAGTATCCAAGTGTTTTGTTTTTTTGTTTTTTCTTTTGGGCGGGGGGGGGGGGGGTCTGAACTTACCATTCTGAACTTACCATACTGTTTTAGTTTTTCTTGTTATTATTATTATTATTATTATTATTAATATTATTATTATTATCATTATTATTATTATTATTGTGTGCCTTTAAAAGGATATTTCACCCAAAATCTTGTCTTCTCACCCTCATGCCAGTTGAATGTCAGGTTTATTTTGTTTAGTTTGTTTTGTTGTTCAAATAGAAAAAAATAACTGAAAAAACAAAACCATGAAATCTGGCATGATGCAAGTCTCCACATCATGGCTGCTAAGCCATGACCACACTCATCATGGCTGCTAAGCCTGTGACAGCAGCTGTATAATGTGTTTCTAATGTCTAAGAATGTAACCTGAGGCCGTCACAGTACTGTCATTGTAGTTTCTAGTTTTATTTTGCACAATTAAAACACAAAAAAGATATAGATGAAAAATGAAACACAGTGCAGGAAGACGCAAAACTCCCACCTAATAAACTTTTTACAAAGTTATTAAGAACTCAAAAATATAGAACAATACAAAAAATAATACGTTATAACAAGCTAATAGTAACAAAATATGTAAAAAAAAAACAAAAAAACAGTGATAATAGTATTCATTTAAAAGCGGAAAATGTGAGTTTGTGATGTGTAAGGAAGTGTGTTGGTGTATTCAGGAGTGTATGCTCAGGCGTGTGTGTGTGTGTGTGTGGGTATGTCAGAGGGAAATTAGTTTATACTGTATTGATCTCTGAACTATAATAAAAATGCATCACAATGAGTAAAACAAATTAAACTTGGACAATAATACATGAAGAAAATCAGTTACAAAACAGCAGTTAATGCTTTTTCAGACATCTTTTGTGACACTTCATAGAGATACAGCGTTTTGCCAGGTGGAAAAAGTCATTCCATATAAATCTTATTGAAAATTGACTCCTGCAAGTAAGAAATTTCGGAGGTTAGATGAAGATCTGATGATTTACGAGTTGAATATGAATGTAACTGTGAATTAGCTTTGAAGTAAGTCTTCAATGGCTCAGGAATATTCCCTTCACTTAAAAGTATTTTGTAAATAAAAACACATATTTGAAAAAATATTAATGTCATAAATAATCAGAATCTGAAGTCTCTTAAATAAAGTGGCAGATGAAATGTCATTAGAGAAGAGCAATACTAAATTGCTGGAGTGCTCTTTAAGACCTTGTAATGCTGCAGGGAACTGAATCGAACAAATTCACTAAACACAGACATGTTAGAAAGAGCCATCAAACACACTGATTTCACACCAAGCACTGAAAAAAAGATTTGGTTAAGATAAGAATCAGGTCATCAAGACATTTTTAGATGTGCAACATGTAACATACATGAACCCTGCTCTGCATCAGTGAACATGCATATGAGTCAGAGCTGAATAAATGGAAGTGAGGAGCTGTAATATTAATTAAGAAGTTAAACACTTATTTACCTTATGATCAAACTCTGGACACTTAAATTTTACACAAAATTTCAACATTCAACACAAAAATCATTGCTTGCCTGCGAGTGTCATTTTATAGTTGTGATGAAGCAGTTCAATGTGCCTCTATGCCTGAAACAAGTTCCTCAAAATCCATCTCCAGTCTCTGACCTGTTCTCTGGAAGCATACTCCAGTATGAGTCTAGTTTTTATGAAGTGAAATCGTAATTCTGCAACGTACAGTAATATTTTTGAAAAGTTTTCTTCAAACTGTAGTAATGCTTGTCCCTTTCCTGTTTCAACATAACTATGCCCCTGTGCATAAAGCAGCTCCATAAAGAAATACTTTTCCCACTTTAGTGTGGAAGAACTGAGCCAGGTCTTGTGATCCAACATCAGTGCTGGATGCCATAAATGCTCCTGTGTCTGAATCAGCTAGGTTCAACATCTGTTGTAATGTTGAAAAGCCTGAAAGCAGAAGAGAGCAGCACATAAATTATCATGCTGTCTGAGTTTGTTCAGATACCACCCATGGCTGGAAGGTTTGGATGTCCACATACTTTTGACCATTTAGTGTGTAACTTTAAGGAAGAGTAGGCACACGCTGCAACAGACAACAAAATACATGCTAGATATTTAGTGATTTTTTTCACCAACATAACACAAAAAAATTATGCAATCTGAGAACTGAAGTTCTTGATGAAGTTCCAACAAGCCAGATTAGGTCTGGGCTCTAAAACAACAACATTAGCTATTGGCAACAGACACAACATTGATAGTTATAATAAAGTAGTCTGATAAAATATTTGATAGTTTCATTTAAATTAGTGCTGTCAGGCGATTAAAAAAATTAATCTAATTAATTACAGGATTTGTAATTAATTAATCTAATTAATCGCATTTTAATCTCATATCTGCTAAAGGTCCCCAAATAAAGAATTTGAATTCTAGGACATTACAAAATTGTAGTGCATGACTAATCAATTGAATACACAAGGTACAAATCACTGCGTTGTTGTTAATAGTCCCGTCTTTGTTCTTTTTATAAATAAACTTGCCGTTCAAAGGTCCAAGTAAGCTTGCCTCGCTCTTAGGGCTGCAACGAATCAAAAACCTCACGGTTCAGATCGTATCACGGGTTTGAGTCACGGATCGGATCATTTTTCGGCTCAGCAAAAAAGAAAAAAGTGGTGGGATTAGAGTTAAATTATTTTAAAAATGCACTTGTCTTTGATCTTTGTCTGTCTGTAATTATCACCATAGTTATGTAATGTAATAATAATGATAATCGTAATGATAATGGTAATATATTAAAAACTTCAAACTTATACAGTGCTGTACTATGTATATACTATACATATATTAGATCATTATACACTGTACAGTATAATATACAACTACGCTCTGTAGTCTGACTCAATGTCCCGCCTACAGCAGCACATCTGATTGGTTAGAAGTCACGATCAATCAGCAGACACAGTGTGTCACAGACGGGGTGAGACAGAGCTGCAGCGGTGAGCAGAGAGGAACTGTGTAGAAGTTAAGACAGCTGATATCACCAAAGTTTCAATCAACATCACAGTTTTATGATCTGTTTCTTTGTGATAGCAGAGTTACATCAGTGAAAAAAGTTACGGTCTGGATTTCACTCAAGGCGATTTAACGGCTTTTAAATCAGTCGCTCTTCACAGAGATGCGCTGCACACAGCAGCATCAGTCCTTCTGTTCACTGCAACTCTGCATTGAGATTTCTGGTATTATAACTTATACAAAAGTAACAGTGACAGTAAAACTATGATGCTCACATGTGGTCCGCGGATCACACGCGTGCCGAACTCAATGGGCCAAATTTAAAATGCTTGCGCATTGACTTGCCACCCATGATTAATTGCGTTAATTTTTATAGCGCGTTAATTTGCAGCGTAATTAATTAATCTAATTAACGCGTTAAACTGACAGCCCTAATTTAAATACATTGAATTCAAACCGCTGCGAAAGCACAAAACGACTACATCCCCACTCGTAGACAGCCTGTCATAGTCCTTTATAATGAGCATCCTATAAATGACGTACAACCAGCCAATCATTTAACAGACAAGCCCACATGTGCTCCTTCACCGGCCTACAAACAGCCTATCATATCCCTAGGTGCTGCTTTTACCTGCGAACAGCCAATCATTTCACAGATATGTTTTTCCCCGTCAAAATGTGAAGTTACATGTGAGACAACAAACAGTGTGAGTGACAAGTCAAGTTAGCCCTCTGGTGTGGCTGACTGTTGTTGTTGTTTTTTTGTTGTGTTTTTTAAGTTGGACAACAACTATCGGAGGGCCACAAGGCTTATTCATAGGTTGTTCAAACATTGATGGACGTTATGCTCAGCCTGCTGCCACCGCGACCCAACCGTGGATAAGCAGAAGAAAATGAATGGATGGATGGATCAGCAGCCTCAGAACATAGCTGTGTGTAAACTGCAGGAATAGTGTCCTGACCTACATTGGTAATACAACAAACTTCTTTTATAACCTCAGAGTCCACAACATGTCATCAATCACGGGCAACATGATTGATAATCTACTCATATGAAACTGTCACAGTCTGCATTCTGCTCCCCTGCTCTCCCAGTAATTTTCCACTCTCCCCGCCTCTGTCTCATTCCAACTGCTGGCCACTCCCACCTGATCACCCCACTCCACTCACCTGGCTCCACAGCTGCAGCTCATCAGGCAATCAGCCCTGTATATAAGCCTCTCCAGCTCATTCACTCATTGCCAGATTGTTCTTTGCCCAAATGCAAGACTTTCCAGTGCTCCTTACCTGCCTGATCTCCCATTGCTAACTCTGTCTGCCTCTGACCTGCCTGCCTCGTCTGCCTCCCGGTAAACACACCTGCCTTCTGTCCCTGACCACGAATTCTGCCTCAGCGTCTCTGGTTTCTGTCTGCCTGTGGCTCTGTGGTGTTTCCCTGAGACAATGCTTCAGCTTGAGTATTTCCAACTGCTCATCTGTTGCCTGCTGCAGCTGCCATGTTAGATGGATTGATCGATCTCACCATCCGCATTGACCTCCGCCTCCAGGCAAGGAGATGGGAGAGACATCAGAGGGCAGCCAGTTCCCCCCCAGCTGCCAGACTGCAGTTGGGACACATCAACCTAACTCCTGAGGAACAAGAACATCATTGCCTAGGGAAGCTGTGTCAGTACTGTGGCCAGCCCAGCCACTTCATTGCCCTGTGTCCAGCATAATCCCAGAAGAGGGGGAATTACTGGTGAGTTGTACCCCCATGAGAATTCCACCCACATCCAGGCCCATCAACCATGCCAAGCTTCTGCTGCCTAGTGTGTCCCATACTCTTGCCATCTTTATTGATACCAAGTCAACTTCATAGACGAGGAGCTCGTCAAACAGCTGGGCATCAACCTGGTTCCTCTTTCTCGACCAGTACCGGCCAGTGCTCTGGACGGCCACCTTCTGGGTACCATCACCCACAAGACAACACTGGTCCATATGCTCCTTTCCATCCTGCAGTCCTGGCAGTTACCCCTCATCCTCGATTACTCCTGGCTCTGCTGCCACAAACCCTACATAGGCCTCAGTCTGCTCCAGCTCCAAAGCCAATGCCACGTCCCTGACACCTCATCACCCCTATGACTGTGCTATTGACCTGTAACCTAGCATGTCACCACCCAAGGGCTGCCTGTTCTCCCTGTCAGTGCCTGAGAGGAAAGCGATGGAGTATGACATAAATGACTCTATGGCTGCAGGCATCATCTGGCCCTCCTCGTTGCCAGCGGGGGCAGGGTTCTTCTTCATTGAAAAGCAAGACGAGATCCTGAGGCCTTGCATTGATTATTGGAACCTCAATGACATTTATCCTGTGCCACTCATCTCCACTGCATTCAAGCTGCTACAGGGCACCACCATTTTCACTAACCTCAACCTGCATAACACCTATCACCTTGTCCTGATCTAGGAAAGGGACAAATGGAAGACGGTGTTCAACACCCCTACTGGTCAACTACAAGTATCTAGTCATTCCCTTTGGCCTGACCAATGCTCCAGCCATTTTTCAGGCCCTGGTAAATGACGTGCTCTGGGACATGCTCAATTGTTTTGTGTTTGTTTACCTTGATGGCATCCTCATCTTAAAGTCCCATGAAGAGCATATCCAAAATGTTCCCACCGTCCTGCAGTGCATCTTTGAGATCTCACTGTACATCAAAAAATGCAAGTTCCATGCATCCTCCGTGTCCTTCTTGGGCTACATTGTGGCACCAGGCAGTATGCAGATGGATCTGTTGAAGGTAGCAGCTGTCACCTCCTGGCCTGTCCCTGAAAACTGCAAACAGCTCCAGTGCTTCCTGGGCTTCCTGGGAATGGATGGGTTTTGTTTATGACTGTTTTACTTTCTTTTTTTTTGTTTCTTTGGGTTCTTATCCATGTACATTGTCTTGTAGAGCTGCAATTAACAATTATTTTCTTTACTGACTGATCTGACCCCGCCCTCCCAACAGATGCCCCCACCCTGCCAATGGGACGCCCACACAGAAATTCAAGTTGTAGATTTTTTTTTAAATTCCATTATTTAATTTATATTTTAAAAGGGCCTATAACATGTGTTCTTTTTATCAAATAAAAAAGCTAACTCTAATTTGTGCAATTTCAGAGTCGGATGCGTTGCTATCGTTCCATTACATTAATTTCAATGCATTTCTCATCTCCTCTGTGACGGGCGGGTCTCCCCCCTCGCTCCTCTCTCACAGCACACACCGATGCACCGGTACAGACACACCCACCCACACTCAGAGAGTGGAGGAGAGACAGTTTCCAACCGTTAAGGTAAAAAAACACCAACAAACAAACAAAAGTTGTAAATGGACGACCAGAGGTTCCCCAACTGTTCGCAAAAATATCGGCGTTTTTTTAAATGAACCGTACGTGGCGAGGCGGGGAGCACAGGTAGCTCTGCGGCCAGTGTTAGCCAAAATGAGAGCATCTCTCCCAGTCCCGACCACAGCTCTTGTCAATCTCCTGCCCCTGTTAACGTCGCCACGACTAGACCCAAACACACCTGTTCAGCCCTCCAACCGAAGCATGCAGTAAAAAGCTGCAGACGGGTCACCACCGTCAGTCTGGCTTTGATCCAGCATGGCTGTCAGACTGTAGATACTCTGCATGGCTGTACAAGAGCAAACTTGGTGATTAATGAATGATTAATGAAGATGGATGGATGGTGGTCAAGCTGGACAAAGGTTACACTGTTTCCAACTGGTAATCTCACTTTAACAAAAATCACTGGTATCATACTGTGGGTGGCGATGAGCACTTCCAGTTGATTATGACACTTTTAAAATCTTTTTAACAGTTTCAGTCTGCAGTTTATATTTATTTCAAATGGCACAGGATTTCTCCTTATCTATGTTTTCACTATGGATCATGTAGATCAGTATATCAGTTCATTAAGAAAACTGTCATTTTATTCCTTTTAATGCATTTTCATTTGATCTGGCTGGATTACTCTTTTTCTCGTGGCAATGGGGTCCTTTGGCGAGAGGGTCCATGCTCATTCCAGCCCAGGCACCACCACCACCACCACCCACAACCCCCCCCCCCCCCCAAAAAAAGCAAAAACAGCTAGGGGAAACACTGTTGTGTTATTTTTGATTTTGCATTGTGTCACTTTTGTGACTATAGTGTTGCTTCTCCTTCCAATAGTCAACAACTGATCACCAAAAAATTACAGTAGTTACATAATTACATAATTTTATTGTTTGCCCTCATTTGGAGGTTTGTTTCTAACCTGTCTGACACAGGTTGTCTTAACTGATGCTTTTTTAAAAAGAAGCACAAAATGACAGTTGACAACATTAAGGAACTACTTTTTTCATTGCTAAGGAAAATCTAAACTTGAATTTGAACAATAAGACTGTTAATGGTTAATGATTTACTTAAGTATATATACAAACACTTAAATTTACATATCAGTTTCACATGTAAGTAAAATGCACTATTCTAACACTTCAGTAACAGTTACAGTATTAATAACACAAAAATAAATTTTGAGTTGGTATTCATATTCTACAAAATTAAGCTTTAAAACTTTAGCTTTAATTGTCTTGCAGAAATATGGTCATGACTTGAGCAAAGGCTGCTGTCATCAGACATGTTGTATCTATATTGTCTTATATCTCCAGGGTCAGGGACACCCACACTGCCTGCTGATGAGCTCATCATGGGGTCACACAAGCAGTTGAGCCAACCCAGTGCTATTTCTGTAAACCTCCAGAACCCAATCGATCCATTCAAAGCTTTACATAACTTGACCTTTGCCGGCTTGTAAGTGTTTTGTAGTCCAACACTTAACTGTACAATATTTACTGAAAGTGAGCTGTGAAACACTGTGCGGACATATGCATGAAACATTCTGCAATGGAAATCACTATTTGATGCAAGATTGGTCTGATACTTTCTATAAGAAATGTGCAAGATCTCTTACAGTCTAAATGTCATTTTAATGGTAAAATTCATGACGGAAAAAAAAGCTATTTACATTAATGAATAGCTTAAAATAAGATTGTGTATTACCACCACTAGATGCCAAGTAAATGACCTCATTTCAGTCTGCATCAATGTCTGATTAAAGTATTAATTTAAAATTGGCTGTCATTCAGACTCAGTCACTCAATGCTTCAAACTGTCCAGCATCCAGTACAGAGTGCAGGCTGTTTTTGTTTCAAATAACTGTCATTATATAAAAAAATAATTAAATTGTTTGAATTCTTGGCTTTTTCTTTTTTTAATAATTAAAAAAGAAGAATCTGCCTCAGACCCCTGCCATTATGTCAACTTTCCTCTCTTTCTTTCCATTTTTGGAAGCCAGATTATTCTTTAATATGAGACATGATGCTGCTCCGACATCACTCCAAACCAAACCATGCTCCTTGCTTGCAGTTCACTGCTTGCAAACCATTTCATGTAAGAAGCGGGGATGTGTGTGATTAGTTGACTACACAATTAAATGTTGCCACCCTCGCTAGTCAGCACCAGAAGTACTAGTCGGTTAAGATAATTAACAATATTTTATTCATGTACAATGCCAGGCAACTGTTGTCTCTTAGATGTTATGCAGCCACCTGCCACTAGTCAGGAATCCAGCCTTGTCAGACAGCAGCCCCTCTCACCCAGCACATATGCCACAATGGCCCACACAATGCTACGCATTTTTAATCAGCAAAGTTGAACATGTTAGCTTGTAAAATGAGCAGGGTTTGTCAGTGTTTTGATAAAGAAAATGGAATTAAGGTTTAATGTCAACTGTGACAGAATGAACTGGTATATAACCATTTGACTGGAGCAACATGTGGCCACATTCTGTCATGGTTTTGGATTTTGGACACTTCCTGTTTTATTTTGTAGTCTTGGTTCTCCCTCATGTGTTTTGGTTTTACTTCCTGTCTTTGTCTGTTTTCCCGCCCTGTGTGATCACTCATTATTTTCACCTGTCTTTGACTGCCCTCACCTGTGTCTTGTTTTCCTCCCCCTACCTAGTGTATTTAATCCTGTCTTGTCCTCCTTAGTTGTTGGTTCATACTCATTTTTTTGTCTGATTCTGGTTGCACTTGTTTCTTCTCTTGGATGGATTTGTTTGGGTTTTTCTTTTTTTTTCTTCTATTATTGCATCTCCTTGAGTTTTAGTTGCCTTGTAAGTTTTTTTGTGTTTGTTTTTGGCTGCTTTGTTTGAGACTCGCTCCCTTAATTTGGTGTAAGTTTTTGTATCTTTTTTGTTAATCATTAAATTTCTTGGATCTGCTCTGCTCTCTGTTGTCTGCATTTGGGTCCTCCTCTTAGTTGCCTTTTGAACTGTAACACATTCAGCACAGATGTTAACCTGCAAGCAGAGCAGCTGCTGCTGCTAGCACTGCTGCTGTTAGCCACATTGTGTAGCAGTCTGCAGCTAACATCAGCTCCAGGTAAATGATGTTTAGCCCCACATTCTGTGATCCTTTTCAGTCTGAAAAGGTGAAGCATTTAATGAGTTGTTTGAACTGCTCTCGAGTGTTCTCTTACTGTTAGACTACTTAACTAGCCTAAATTAAATTTAGCATGTAATCCACAGGGAAATCGCCGAAAACATCCCTAGTAAGTAAGCCCTGACAGTTTGAGCCATGTCAGCGGCCATACAGTAAGCCCTCCCTTTATAGTCGCCTTTCTCTGCTCTGCTCTGCTCCTGCTCTCCATTCATTCATACGCACCATCTATTTTTACCTGGCAGGACACATTTGCAGCAGTAAAGTGCAGATGTTACAGTGCTCATCCTGTATCACGTCTCCTCGCTGCCTCTCAGCTGGAGTTGTATTGTACATAATTGCCATGTCTTGTAGCAGCCTGTGTTGTGGCTTCCATATACACTCCATTGTCTCGCTCTGCGACACTCACACAGAAAGAGGGCCGTCGTTCGTGATAATTGTTTCCTTAACAACAGGAAGACTTGTGATTAGATACAGTGAGGAAACACTTATCAGCCTCTAGAGGATTATTAGATGCTGTAGTGTTTTTATTCATCTTGTTCAATTTTAAAGTTGATCTTTTTCTTAACTTTCTAATCTATTTGTATTAGTGTTTTAGATTGTTCCACCAATATTAGCAGATGGTAGTCAATTAAGCAAACCATAATTTGCCTTCAGAACAGTAAGTATTTCCAGTCCAACTGAAATCATAATTAATTTTTGCTAAGAAATCTATGTATCTCCTCTGAGAAACTGAAGCTATTTCTAGGACTGCAACTAATGCTTATTTTAACTGTTTATTAATCCGTCAATTATTTTTAATCAATTAGTTGTTTGGTTTATAAAATGTCAGAAAATGGCAAAAACGTCAGTGTTTCCTAAAACCCAAGATGACATCCTCTGGTATCTTGTTTTTCCCACAGCCCAAAGATTTTCAGTTTACATACATAGAGAACTAAATACTTTCAATTTCATTGAATAAAAAAAAATACTCAAGACAATTAATTATCAAAATAGTTACTGAGCAGTTTAATAGCTGACATCAATCCTTGGAGCTCTAGGTATTTCAAGTTTTATTGAAGCCATTTATCTGCAGCAGGTCCCTACAGGTGTTTTTCAGTGGGTGTAAATTGTTTGGACCTTGTGATGATCTCAGAGTCGTGATTTGCTTGGTATAATATCAGTGGTTCACTGCAGTAGTTCATCGTGTTAATTTCAGCACCTTGCTGTGTAAATCTGAACCATTGAATTTCTGATATTGAAAAGAGCACTCATGTCAACATCCAAGTGGTAATGTCAAGTCAAACTCCTAAGCCTTAAATAATCATGGAATGGACTCTGCCTAGCTTGCAGACGGCACTTTGGTCACAAATTTGACAAATTAAGGAAAGATAAAATGTTCAAAGTTAATTGTATTGTAATTTTACCTGCAGTTGAAATTCATGATTGGATGGTTGCACATTTAAAAACACATGCATATTAAAACATTATATAATTTAAAAGCATTACATTACTAAAAACATTAGCCTGCATAATTTAAAACATTGTGTAATTTAATTTGATTTAATTTAAATAAATATGATTTAAAATGCTGCAGCAAATATTTATGATAATAAATGTTAAAACACAGTAAGTGGTAAGATATGTTAAATGTTCCTGTTTTTGCATTAATGCAGCAGGATCATTTACATCAGTGTCACTATGACAGTTTACATCAGTGAGGATGTTTTAGACCACAGCAGACAGGAAACTGGACACAAACACACAGAGAGGAGATGAAGAGGAGAGACAGAGTCTGGACATCAGACTCATCATTACTCTTATTAAGTCATCATGGCTTAATAAGATAATGCAGCACAGTGACAAACATTTTGTTGAGGAGACGAGCATCTGTCAGTTTGGTCTTTACTGTGACAGATATTTTAATCTGTAATGTTTAAACCACAGAACTGAACAGTTACATCAGGATTCATCATCAGTAAAGTTCTTATATCTGTTGGCACTTCACACACTCACTCTCCTCCCTCCTTCCTCTCTGCAGCTCGTCTCTCCTCTCTCATCGTTGTCATCAATCAGCATGAAGTAATTAATTATTTAGTGCACAAATCGGACTTGGAGTAACAAAATCACGCACCACAGAAGTGTACATTAATATTATGATTCATGATCATAAAAAGTTTTATATCAAGTCAACACATCTGTCCATATTCACATGCTTTCTCCCTCTCTCTCTGCTGTGGGTCAGACTTATTCTTACTTTTACCTGGTTTCACTCATACATCTCCCTCCTCATTTACTTCTATTTCTTTGCGATGAGCCAGTTTTGTAAACAGACAAGCCTGTTTACATTGTTGGGTAACAGAAGCTCACTTCTCATTCAACCTATTGGTCAGGCCAATATAACAGAATGTGCATTGATCGTACATAAAAATAAAATCAGTGGCGTTAAAAGGAATTTGCGTGAACACATTATTAATGCATTAACTTTGAGCTAAGTTGAGCCTAACAACTTAGCCTGGTAAGTTGTTAATTTTATCTCCTGTGGGACTATACCAAACAATGCAGTCAGTGGATTGGGATCAATAGCCAAGAGATAAATATACCGGTCCAGAATGGGGTCAGTTTAGGACACAGCCAGAACATGTGACTAAGGCTAGCTGGGTCTCACCTGCACCTGATGCAGATTGGGTCTAAACATGGGTAGGGTTTGGCCAACTTACTAGCATATAAATGCAGCCTATGGAGAACCTTAAACTGCAGCAGATCATGTCTTATGCAAATTGATGACAAGTTTACCAATGAATTAGCAGCCTGGCGTTGGATTTATCCAATCCAACTTTATTTGTAAAGCACTTTAAAACAACCACAGTAGATCAAAGTGCTGTACAGAAATAAAATACAACAATAGATTAAAATACATAAAACAGCTATACAATTTAAAACAATAAAAATAGAGCAATAAACAAATAAAAAATAAATAGAAATAAACATTAAAATAAAAAATAATAATACATTTAACATCTCACATGGTGTTAAAAGCCAAGGAGAAAAGATGGGTTTTAAGATGGGATTTAAAAACAGACAGAGAGGAGGCCTGTCTGATGTGGAGAGGCAGATTGTTCCAAAGTTTAGGAGCTGCTACAGTTTATATCTGATATAGCATTCCTAACTCTTCCTCTCACTGCCTCCTGATGTGGTTAAGTGATGGGGAAGTGACCTTCTGAATATTATAACACAGATAATGGCCCCTGCCAACTGGATCCATGTTGAAAGATTAACTTGTATTTATTATGTGGATGCATTTTTTATCAGCGTGATGTGTACTGAGTTCTCCTGTGTGTGAAATGTGCTATATAAATAAATTTGCTTGCTTGTTTGCCAATACAAGGCCACAATATACTCTGTTATACTCTACAAGTCTTAAATTTTAAGGTTTTGCGAAGTAAAAGTCCTCATTCTTTCTATTACTGCAGCATTTTACACAGATAGTCCCCACCTTAGGGTTTGGGCCTCTTCAAAGAGTCACAAGATAAATCTGAAGGGTTGTGAAATGATTACTAAGAGCAGATTCTGATACAGAAATCTGTCTTCATATTTTGGACTTTTTCTAATGGATAATGTCAGCTCTTTGGGCCTCAGACATGTGAAATGTTTAGAGGGGAAATGTCGCTTTGATGGAAATGTAGTTTAAAGAGAAACAAGTAAAATAGTACAAGTAAAATACAAGTACTTGAGTAAATGAATTTAGTTACTAACCACCACTGTGCAATAATTTTATGATTTCATCATGTTTTATGTTCAAATCTCACTCCAAGCTAAAGTCAAAAGTTGTCAGGCCTGAGTATGATGTTCTCCTGTCTGTAGCTGATGGAAGTTGACGTGTCTCTCTCCCTGTACTGGTTTCAGTTGTCCATCAAATTGCATCATACTCATTCAGAGTAGGACATATGTCTAAAAAGGTTTCAGGCCTAATCTTTTGAAATTTGTACTCAATAGCTGTAGTATCGTTGATGCATCCTTACGTAAACAGTGAGAAGACTTCAAATTTCAATTCAACCTTAAAATTACCATTTGAACTTATTCAACCTACCATTTGCCCTCATTTCTCAGAGGCAACACTTTTTGTTTGTACTTGGAAAGAAGCCAGCCTGGCCTCAGCGCCCTTTGCTGACATTTCTCAGTGGGACTCAGTTATCTAAACCAATCAATATTCAGTGTTGGGAGCAGCACAGTGCTCTTTAGCCTCTGGGAGCACAGAGGGAAAACACTCAGGCCATGACCCAGTTCTTCATTGGTCTATGGTTGCTTCACCAAACTTGGGAATTTCAGACCCACAGCAGAGTCACATCCATGAGCAGACGATAGATTAGATTAGATTAGGATGGATGGATGGATGGATGGATGGATGGATAGATAGATAGAAAATGATATGAGCCTCTTTCTGACATGATTTTTGAGGCACACGGCGCATTTTAGAGTAGGTCTGAATTTCTGCTTTGTATGTGATTATTTGCAATGTACAGGGTGGAGCAAGTACCAATCATCTGCTCCTGAATGGCCATCAGGTGCTCAGATGAATTTGTGACGTGATAAATGTTCAAAACCATGAGTCGATTCCCCCTAGGTCAGAGCCTTGTTTCTCACTGAACCTGCACCAAGTGGTAAACAACGCGTCTGAAGATGCCATTGTGACACGAGGTGTCATGTGGACAGAAAATATGGACAGTAAAACATAGCTAGCACATCAACAATTCTCTCTGTAAAATGGACAAGCCATACTGTCCACGTCTTCCTCACCACCTAAGAAGCCATAGCACTAGGGGTGCAATGGATCACTGTTGTCGCAGTATAGTATTTGAACTACACTGTATCGTATTATTATCTTAGTGTAATGTCAGAAATGGCCACAGGGGCCAACGGGCTGTTTTATTTGTTTTACATGCACAGTGTGAGCACTCAGGACACGGCATGACGATTGGACTGTACATTGTTAGCACATAAATCACATGAGCTTTTACTTCGCATTGTAGAAGATTTATTTGTACAGTAGGAACTGCAATTAATCTACAACATTTCTAAAATCCTACAGTAGGGCTGAACGATTTTAGGAAAAGATCTAATTGCGATTTTTCTGGCAGATATTGCGATTTCAATTCGATTCACGATTTTTCTTCAAATCAAGCTTCAGTGCAATATTCACAATGTATAGTAACATTTACAATCATTATTAATTATTCAAACTAGGTATTTGTGAGGGCTTCAAAGAAAAATAACATTAAGAGAAAAACTACTGACTATACTGAAGACAATTCGCACACATCATCACATTAAATCCGTATAAATAAATAAATTAATAAACAAACACACACACACACACACACACAGGTCTGGTCCATTCATTAAGTTTCATATGACGTTCGCTGCATTGTTTGGTTATGATGCAGGTCAGAGGAGTGTAACTACGAAGCGAGATTAATGGGTTAGCGAGCTATGTTGAATCTAAATCCAGGGTTTTCAGTGTCACGAAAGTGGCTCTCTTTTAACCTGCTAGATCACCGTGGTAATTTATGCTAAACTCATAACCTGGTCGGCAGCAGGTTATGTTAAGAGTTTCAGATTAAATCGTCTGTAAAACACGCCGTTCTTTAACTTATAATTGTCCTAACAAGGTTGTTTATGAGCGATATAGCTTTTAAACTGAGGGAAGACATTAAAAATGAAAAGCTGTTGAGCTGTATGTTCGTTATATCACCGAACGAATCCATTTTAATGTAAAAATGAAACAGCGGCACAAACTGTATGCATCGCGCTGTCATGGTAACCTCCGTTTGGTGATGCAGAGTCATTTTTCCCGTTTGCTCCAGATCATATTAACACTTTAAATTGACATGGTATATAATCCACACAGTAAAATAATGATGAAGCAACTACAGACACTGAATACTTTTTACTGTTATCTGTTTTGTCTTGGTGATTTTGCAGCTCAGATCACTGATTAGAAAATTCATCATCATTTATCACAGACAGTCTTAAATCAGTTACACTCATTTTACGTTCGTTTAGCCAAAAACTTCTGTGATCTCCATGTCTCTGTCATCATAGGACAGTGTCAGACAGACTTCATCATGTTTAAATCTGCTGTATGGAGTTTTATTGTTTAATGTGCAGTTTTCATGTTAGAATAAACGGCAGCATTAAGACCGCATTTAGTCCATCAGTCATTTTCTGTCATCATTCTTCTTCTCCTGCTTTATTTGCAGCAACAGTGTTTTTTGCCGTAATGTATTTAGTATACTTTCCACAGCTCATAATTATAACAACTTGATCATTTTGACTTAAGTGGCTCGCGATCACTTCATTTCATGCGGAAGAAGAGTGAAATGACGCAACAAACGCCCCTTTTATGTGAGCGCGCACAGAGTCTGAAGACGAAAGCCTGGATTAAGAAAGTGAGTTGATAACCACCGTCGTGATACCCGTTATCTCTGATTGCGGTTTTAGGCTTTGTTGATCCAGATCATACAAAGAAAGCCTGGCTGTGTTGAGCTTGCTTTGTAGTACAGCCCTCAGGAGCACTGCAAAAAACTGCAGCTTTGGCGATCACGTGATTGCGTTGTCTGAAATCGCAATTTCGATCAGAAAACGATAAATCGTTCAGCCCTATCCTACAGTGTATGTCCAGCTTAGCCTATCTTTGTTCAAGAAAAAAAGCAAAGGCTGAGTTCTAAGTGAAGGTGATATGTTATTTTTGGTTGAAGTCAAGGTTTCATACTGTGTAAATGTGTTTAGAAGATATGGACTCGCTTGCTTATGTCTTCTCACAAATTATCACTCAGGTGGCTGCTTATATTCATATTTATGCAGAAAACGTCAAAAATAGCTCACTAACAGTATAAAAGCCTGATGAAATGCTTGTCTAATATGTTGTAGTGTGAGTAGTGGTCATAGTAAGTCAGTCTGTGATATCAGGTAGGCATTGCAAAATGTGTTATTTTTCTGGAGTTGTGATGTCAGACTCAGTGGACTCAGGAATAAAACTGATTTTTACAGAACTTCCTCTGTGAGAAAAGGACGCTGTATTATTTCTGGCATATAATGGACTAGTTTCACAGCAGATGATTTGACATGTCGCACCAGGAAACACAGGTGTGTTAATGATTGTTCCATTCCACTTAGGGGAGGTCCTCCTATTGCGCATGCTGGTTCAGTGTCACTGTTACTGGGACACCTGATGGAACTGAGCCTTAATTACTCATCAAGTCCAACTGTGTTTTTGTTGGTCCAGCAAGTCAAAATGTCTGCTGTGCAACCAGTCCATTGTAAGACATATGAATCTTTTGAGGAATCATTACAAATAAATTAAAACTAACTTCCTGTTTACAACTTTCTTCGAGCTGTGTTCCAGCATAATTTGCTTGTCAGAAACCACCCTTTCATGGCTGTCGCTGGCTGGCACTGTGGTGCACCCCCACTAATTTCAGATGCACCCCAAGTCACATGTCATCTTTTATTTTTAAACATGGAAGGAGCTCAGTAGCTGATGTTAAGACATGCTAAGCAATGCAAGCTGCATTTTCCTTCAGTGCTTTTCTCATGATGCATTACGTATCTGTCTCACCTTGTTACTGTCTAAACCAGTCATTCCCAAAGACTGAGTTGTTTTCCTGAAGAAATAAAAAGCCTGTTAACTCAGCCTAAATGAATTTATTTCTCATTTAGAAAGTTTTAAGGTGTATATATTTTCAATAAAGCATCAAGATAATATAGGGTGATGCTAAAATTGTTACGGTTTTAACAAGGTGGAGGACCCAAATGCAGAAACAGGAGGCAGAAGGTAGAGTTCAAAAGATATTTAATTAACAAAAGACCCAAAAACACAATTTACGAGTGACGAGGGAGAATCCAAAAACAGGCAGGGAGAAAAAACCAAAAATCCATGTATCAAAAACTCAGGGAAACACTGACCAACACGGAGACGAGATGAAAGAATGAACCAACAAAGGAAAAAGGACAAGACACAGGATTAAATACACTAGGAAGGGGAAGGAAAACAAGACACAAGTGAGGGCAGTCAGACACAGGTGAAAATAATTAGTGATCACAAAGGGCGGGAAAACAGACAAAGACAGGAAGTAAAAACAGAACACACGAGGGAGGACCAGAAAACTACCAAAATAAAACAGGAAATAACAAGCAGAATCCCAAACCATGACAAAAAATTGTCAGTGGCGCAATTTATACACTGAACATGAGCAACTCTTCACAGAATTGATTGTGTGTCAACCCTGTCATGTCTCCTAATGTTTCAGAGTCTGTCTCTGTTTTGCTTTGTCTCACCTGTTATGTCCTGCTTCACCAAATTAAAAAAAGAAAAAAAAGAATTGATTGCTAAGGCTTGGGTCACGGTGGTTTGTCATTTTTATAAAGGGGGTCCCCAGCAATAAAGTTTTGGAAACACTGGTCTAAACCACCAGTTATTGTGATGGACACAGAGTATTCTCCCATATTTCTGTATCATATTCCTTAATAATTTGTACATTTCACTTAAGAATTGATCTGTTCATAATACATGTGATTCTTTCATTTAAAGTGCTGGAGTACAGCGCCAGCATAACAAAGAGGTGTCGCTGTCTAAGTCACTCTATCTGTCAGAGCTTAATGAGAATCTTTTCTGTCATTTTTTTATTTTTATTTTTTTTTTTTTGTACAGTTTTCCTCACAGTTAGTCAGATACACACAGTGATTGAATTTTGCAGAAATGAAATTAGAAACCACCCAGTTTTAGTCACACCATGTCCTGCTTCTGGCTGCATTATATTTTCCCAAAGGCAAAAGAGTCAAGCACTGCAGTGCATTCTCCCCAACAAGACACTGAGACTGTGAATCCACTGAAGCATACATTTTAGTAAAGTATAAATCCACTGAAGCATGTTCTCTTTCCTCAGGAGATCAGTAGATTCAGTCCATGTGACATCTGCTCAATCAGTCTCTGCACTGACGGTGTAATCCAGCAGCCCGATGACATGACAGGAGAAAAATGGAGGCGTTATCAGTAGTTCACAGCAGAGAAAATGCACATATGACTATTATGGGTTAAGTTTTCAGAAGTGTTTTTCAATTGCATTTCATTTAAACTCATTGCTTGAGTTAGAAAGACACATTTTGTTATATTAGCAATGTATCGTCTGCACATCCAAAGACCTGCAGACTCCACTGCTGAAATAATATAGTAGTTGATACCAGGTGAAATTACACGATCCTTGATAGCCAGTTTGATAACAAGTTGAACTCAGAGTGCAGTAGTATATTAAATTTACAGCCATAGACTATCACAGACTGCGCAGTTACTACAATTACTACTATCAACAAGTGCCAAACTGTGACTATTAGAGCTGGGACTTGAGACAAAACTTAACCACCTAAAATACAGCAAAATGGAAAAAAGATCTTGCTGGAATAAGAGGTAGGCAGCAGGTAGCTTGTGACATGTGTTTGTAGTGTGTAGTTGCACATACAAAAAAAACAAAAAAAAAAAACGGCAGAGGGCAGCAAACACCACACAATGATAGCAGAACAAGTAATGTTTTTTCTAGAGTTTTCTTTACTTAAATTTGTATTAAACAGTAAATGATTGATATTTACTCTGTTACTATTGTTTGGATAAGTTATAATTAATAAATAATAAATAATAAGTTTGTGTTTGATAGTAAGAACTGTAATAATCTATATGAATCAGTCTGAATTTCTTTTTATCATTCTTATTTCTCTGTTTCAGTACCACACACAGTTACATAGATCTCCTGTTATATTATTTCTGTCTACCAATACAGTGCTGTCTGCTGTCTCTCTGCCTTGAGACAACCACAAAAAATCTGATAGTATTACTCTCTTTTGCTGTTTTCAAGACAGCAAACTTTTAATTTCTGAAGCAAGGTTGATAGAAAATGAAGTTTAAATTAGACCTAGAACAGAATTGCCTAATAATTAAATGAAATAAATCAAATATAATATAATTAAATATATCATTTGAAATACTGATGTTATGCCCTCTCTGAAGGCCAGGAAGGCCACACAGGGTTCCCCTCTGCTACCAGCTATGGTTACATTAAGTCAGCCTAACATGGTAGCCTTTAGTGTTGAGCTATTGCAAATGTTGTGTATTTCAGGATACAAGGATAACACTTTGGTAGATTGTTAATTTAACATTAACATGGACTGAAACTCACTCATTTTTAATTCTTTGAGTAAATCTGATGTCTTTGAGCTGCTCTGCTAACTTGGAAGTTTTTCCTTCTTTTGTCTGAAAAGTTTGATGGTACGGTGTGCATACTTGTTTTGCTTCTTTATTATTAATCCCTGATGATCTCCTTCAAATGCAAAGTACTTCCATACACAACTCTGCTGTTTGTGAGGTGGAGCTGTCACTGCAGCTTCAACGTGCTGTTGATATGCTTCTGAACAGTGCACAGCTTGTCATGTTTGCATCATGTTGTGTGGTATTGCCTTATATTATTCCATTACATGAACCAGTCTTGGCTGTCTAACACATACACAGCAGGCCACATGCAAGATAATTTACAATCTGAATCAGACTAAGCTAATGCAACATTAGCTCCTTTCTAGCTTCTGACATGAGCTACTAGCAATGTTCTTGAACATGTTTCATTCAGGTTGTGATGAATTTTCAATCAACAAGTAGATGTAGTTTATAAAAGTCGCCTTATTTTTCATTATTAATAGAGCAGCTAAAAGGAGTGCAACTTTGCAGAGCTGGATTCAGAGTACCAGCAGGCTTTATGAAAGAAATGCCAAGCAACCATAATTACTTTAATGTAAGGTAGGCCTGTTCTCTCATAAGTTGGGAGTGGGCTAATAACTAGGCCTAACTAAAAACAAATTTTTCAGTCAATGATAAATACACAGGATATAATCTGTGGATGGTATTGTGAATGAGTTTCATCTTTTCATTATGTTAAAGATCAAATGAAGTTAAATCACCCGTCACAAAGGTTTTCATAGTGGAGTGTGGCAGGACATTGCCTTAAATCTGCTCTTGCTTCCTTTCTGTTTGTTTTGTTGTCATGCTGTCAGTAGCAGTCCCTTCATAAAATAAAGTCAAAATAATAAAATAATTAAAATAATTAACCATGAAATGTAATATATATCGTCATAGTTCAGTACAGTATCAAGACATATTTTATATATTGTTACATCCCTATTATCTAGTCTTGTACAAGACTGTAAGAGATGATGTCGCACTAACCAGAGTACATGTGATGGCTAACTGTATTTAAATATCATCTCTACATTGTGGATAGTGAATCAGCTGTAACATCATCACTTTACCATTACAAGTCAGTTTACATTTAGTCTCAGGTAATGGTGTCTAATTAAGAATAAATCATCAGTGTAACACAGGAGACTAAAAGCTGGTGCTGAAAGCAGCATGGCGGCCAGCACCGTGACATAAAACAAAGTGAATTTCGCTGATGTATCCCTGTGGGTTTAATCCAGCGTGGCACACAGAGCGTGGCGCAGCCTACAAGGATTATGTGTGCTGGACTTGGCCCACTCTCTCCTCCTCTTTGCCCTACTTTTCATTGAATCATGCAGAAAGGCAGAACAAGAGCTCTCTCTCTCTCTCTCCCTCTCTCTTTCTCTCTCTCTCTATATATATATATACATACATATATATATATATATATATATATATATATATATATATATACTCCAGCAATGCAGGGACAGATGGAGCCAGTGGGGAGGAGAGGGAGCCATTATTGGACAGAAGAGTGAGCTCTATAGAACAGACATTATGTCCCACATGGCTTTAACTGAAACATAAATTCCATCTCTAAATAATAATAATTCAGTATCCAGCTCAGTGAGAACCATGGAGTTCCAGCTTGAATCAGACATCATTAGTGTTGATATTCAGTGGTTCCTTCATGTCAAGTGACTTCCAGCAGCATATTGTGTCCAGTCACTTGTGTTCAAACTGCAGAGACTGAGGAGCTGCCATGACGAATGTCTAGTCACGAAAGGAGGGCAACATATACTAATGCACCCCCGCCCTCACAGCCCACGCTGTCCCCATTTCCCTGCTCCAGCTTCCATCAGCAACTCCAGCCAATGCCAGCCTGCCTGCATTTTAGATGCTCAACTGCTGCACTGCTCTTCATTATTAACAAATATATTAACTTGTGTCTTTGAAGCTCCTCTCTCTCTCTCTCTCTCCCTCTTGGAATTTATGTTTGCTGCTGTCTACACACAGTTGCAGCACTGGTTGAAAATTCACAGGTCCTCATCATCCAAAGTTAGCCTGTTGAATGGATGCCATTTACAGAAAATGCAAGAAAAAAGTCTGTATTTGTGTGTAAACAAATGATAAGTAGCAGTGTCTGTAGTTGGTATCAATCAGTAAATATGTTGTCAAAATATGAAGGTATCAATATTTTAATATGTACCAGCATTTATAGTATCATTCCAACCATATAGAGCCAACAGAAAATATGGACACCCTCTCCAAGATTACAAAACTCAGATATATGACGTATACAACTACAGTACATACAGTATATTAACACAATAAACAGCATATAACGATTGTACCAAAGAGACAAAAGACAAAGACAAAAAATATAAAGACAATATTGTATAAATATACAATATAATATTTGCACAATATTGTTACAGTACCAGACAATAACAATTAGCCACCACGTAAATAATAAAATGTTTATTTTCTTCAAGTTAGCTGGGTATCAAAGTCAATATTCTTTAATTATTATTTTGTAAATTTACATTGGTTACTAAGGCTGAGTGTAGTACCTCACATCTACCAAAATCCGTCTGTAGCATCAAGTGTAAAATCTATTTCTCTGAAAACAGCTGCTGTTGATACTGGAAATCAGGCTGATGAGAGTGGTGAAACTGACCACCCCCCCCAAAAAAACAGAACAATTAGCTGACAGCAGCTGAAAAGGGGCATTTAGTATAATGTAATATTTTCCCAAAAATGGGAACAGAGGCACACTATCCTGATGTATGTGCATTCCAAACCTGACCACTTTAGTGTACTATCTGGTGGTATTAATAATTATATTGAGGCAGAAGAATGTGATTTCAACATTAATCAACATTATAATAAATATTGTAAAATGTGCATGCTGCACGCAGCTTGACCTTCACTGCAGCTGCATGCAGGGATGAAATGCCAAGTTCAGCCAACAGCTTCATGGAAGTGATATTGTGAAATTCTTCATATTTTAAACCAAAAGAAACATTCAGTTTGTGTTCAAATCTCTCACACACTTGGTGTGAGGCTTTGGATGGATTCTTCGGGAGATTTTGGTGTCTTTCTTTAGTGAGGGCCACAGCCTGCTGAAGATAAATCCATCACATGCTGCAGTATTTCACCCGAATATGTTTTGGACCAGGAAGTTTTTGTCTGAGATTCTAGATGTTGCAGCAAACCTCGGTCCAGCGCATTTTATCCTTTCAGTACAGTGCACAATTTGCATCTTCATTGTTTAATATTTTCAAGTATTTCCACACAAAGCTGGTGCCATCGTATTGTGTGTCAAGATGATAGAGCCACAAGTTACTGTATTAATGCATGAATGATCAGACATGTTTGAATTCATGGCACATGGCACAACATGGCAGAATTTTCCAAACACAACAGAATAAAAACATAAAATGCCTCCATACTGCTCGTCTGGTGTAATCCAAGTCTCCTAAAGTCCCAACAAGGGGACCAAGTTGACTAGAATATGTTACTGACACCATGTTTTAGCCTGAATCTTCACTGTCGACTTGGATTATGCCAGACAAGCAGTATGGAGGCATTTTATGCGTTTCTTTTTCCAGTTGTTTTTTTACATTTGAAAACTGGTCACCATTCACTTTCATTGTTTGGGAGATTCTGCAATGTTGTTTTTATGTGAAACTTCAGCAGTGTTTTGTGGACTAACAAAATAAACCCGACCTTCAATCAGCATGACGGTGAGTTGATAATGACTGGATTTTTTTGGGGGGCAAGGATAATGACTCACTCAAAAATACAACTGCATTTTTTCCTTCTTTGCCTCAAGATTGGGGGAGTCGCTGTACCTCTCAACTTCAACTTTAGGGGGGCATAAAATCCAATGCTCCCCCATAGATGGCACCTGTGATTATTATAGCATTTATATTGTTAATAACAGTGCTGTAATTTGCTGTAGTTTTTGTTGTAATTTGCTGTAGTTTTTGTTGTGTGTTCATATCGGCTTATGTTAGCTGATGTTAGCTACCTAACTAGACAGCCTGCAAACCCTACCACACCCCCTGTAACTGTAGATCCCTCTTTTACCTTGCAAGGCAGCTGGATTAACAAGATCTCAAAATCATAATCCATCTTGCCAGGCTTCAAGTTATCTGTTTGTGCCCACACCAAAAGTGGTGCAGCCAATTAGCATCCTAGGAGGGACTACTGGCAGCTACAGGCATGGTTTTAGGTGTGACAATAGCACAAAGTGTCCATGGAAGCATTGATCTGATTGTTTAAAATTAGCCTGCATTAGATGTGATAGACAGATCATCTAATCACCAAGTGTTTTTTAAGTGCCTGCCCTTTTCCAAACACTATCTATGAATGACTTCTCAGATTGCTCAGTGTAACAAACCATCTGGTGTAGGTGTAGGTGAGGTAAATCTCTCATGTTGCTCTGTGTTAAACTCAATGTAAATGATCATAGAGTTCAGTGGTTGAACAAACTCAGTAGCCGTTTGCTGGTTTACTAAACATTTCTATGGTAACAGCAAGATCCGCCATAATAACATAACATAACATGTTTCTCTTAAATAAAGGTTAATATCATATCATATTATAAATATTAATATATCGATAAGTATCAATAACTTTTGAAATGCTTTCAATGCAAACTTTTTGCTGTATCGATACTCCAGTTCCGACTGCATGTTCTTGCTTTCTCTTCTCTCCAAAAAAGAGTAGAGCAGTGTCCAGAGTCCTGCCTCTCACTTGCTGTGTTGTCTTCTGCTCTGGTTGAATATTTGTTGTCATGTTTTAGCCTTGTTATATTTATCTTTATATTAAAATCTAAAATGTTATGCCCATATTTTCCCCCTGGTATTGAAAATGATAATCAAATATCAATATTTTTCAAGGTATTGTATTGAAATGAGAAATTCCAGTATTCTGTCAACACTATATCATTTGGACTTGTGGTTTTTATTGGAGCATGTACCATTGAGTCACATTCTAATAGCTTGTGGTTAATGTTCCTTGGATGGTTACGACATAATGGCTGCTAATCAAAATCCTTAATTCAAGCTATGAATAACTTCAGAAATCTCACTGATGGCTAGTGTTGTTTTTGGTGGCCTGTTTTGATTTTAGTTTTAGTCTAGTCTTTGTGTCAAACTGTCATTTTAGCTTTTATTAGTTTTAGTCACCTTCATACTCTTTTTTGTCTAGTCAAGTTTTAGTTGACTAAAAGTCTGAGCATTTTAGTCTTATTTTAGTCAGAATAACCCATGACTATTTTCGTCTAGTTTTAGTCGACAAAAACTAGTTTTAGTCAATGAAAATTGTATTTTACTCTCTTTTTAGTAATGTAATTCTATTTAACCCAATCAATATAGTGTAATTTCCTAGTATAGTATAGACAAAACCAAATTTTTCTTTTAGTCAAACCCATTTCACAAATTAAACATGGTTATCTTATTATTATATTATTGTTACCGTATAAACTTGTTGTGTTTTTCCCCGTTATTTTGTGGCCACATTTCTCCCCATCTTTTCCCACGACACATTCTGTTTTGTTTTCCACTCATTTATACTCAGTGTCCATATATCATGTCTTCATTTTCATCATGATTCCACTGCAGCTGCATCTAAATAATGCCGCGAGTGGGGATTGGAAGTGACGTCGCCTGCATCAGCACAGTACGACACACAGCCTAGGAAACAGAAATACTGCAAAATAATAAACGCGACTAGAGTTTTTATTTTGTAAACCACATTTCGTCTCGTTTTTATTCGTCAACAATATTGCATTATATATTTTATTATAGTTATTGTCACATAACCACCATTTACGTTTTGGCTCGTCTCATTTTCGTCACGTGATAAAGGTTCGTTGACGACGATATTTCGTCATAATTTTCATTGACAAAAGCAACACTACTGATGGTTCTATAGACCAGTGTTTCAAAAACTTTTTTCCTGGGGACCAAATTTTTTGAAATGACAAACCATTGCAACAATAGTTCTTATCAATTAGTTAATGAGTTAATTTGTGTATAAATGAACATTCCTGACCATTTTTACTGCCATTTCCTGTCACCCAATATCATTTTGAAGCTTTATTGAAAACATATACACATGTATGACACAAGACTTTATAAATGACAAATAAATTCATAATAGGCTATTCCTCTTATCAGGAAAACAATATGGGACAATTTAGCCTACTTCCTATATGAGACAAACTAAGTGCGTATAGATGGAATTAGCAGGCTCTTGTTTTTTTACTAGCATCAGTAACACAGTAAACATTGTGAATGCCTTATAAAGTTTTATATCGTTTTTTATTTATTTGTGGACCCAAATAAAATCGCTTGTGACCCACTTGTTGGTCCTGACCCAGTCTTTGGGAATGACTGCGATAGACAGTTCAGTTTTAGACCTGTTTATTGTGGAATACATCCTCTGGCTGCTTCTGTTTTGATATTTAATAGAGGGTGTTGCCATGAGTCAAAACTAGAAAAAAAAATTGGTATCTGTCATTTTTCCTCATTTGATTTAAGGGAAATAATGTCTTACAAAGAGATGTGAAGGGATAGTTTACCCAAAAATGGAAATGTAGGTGTTTTCTACTCATCCTCATGCCATTTGAAGGTCAGGTTTAGTTTTATAGTTCACAAAACACTGCTGGAGTTTCACAGGCAGAATCAACTGAACAATCTAAGTGTGGTGACCAGTTTTCAAATGTGTAAACAAAAAAAAACCCAAAAAAACAGTATATAAACATAAAATGCCTCCATACTGCTCGCCAGCTGTAATCCAAGTTTCCTAAAGTCCCAACATGCCAAGTTGACTTTAAATATGTAATTTTACAACATGTTTTTAGCCAGAAAGCCGGAATCTTCACTGTAGATCCTTAGCTTGGAGCCCCGTGCACATGTACACTATCTGAACTGGGTGTATGTGGTGTGACACGTAAACAGCATACTGGGACTTTAGGAGACTTGGATTACACCAGACCAGCAGTATTGAGGTATTTTATGTTTTTTGGGGTTATGTTTTTACATTTGAAAATTGATCACCATTCACTTCCACTGAGCTTCTGCAACACTGTTTTCCTGTGACACTCCAGCAGTGTTGTGCAGACTAACAAAATAAACTTGACCTTCAATCAGCATGAGGGTGAGAAGATAATGACCGAATTTTCATTTTTGGGTGAACTATTCCTTTAAAACAAAACTCTCTGATTAAAGAAATGTGCTCTTCTATAAGAAAATGTCAGTCAGTCAGTATCTTATACAAGGCTGATGAAAGTGTTGGTATCGGTGCTGCAGCACAGAGACACATTCAGATCCTCAGCCTCCTCCATCCCTCCTGCTTCCTTCTTGGCTGAGTCTGTGGGAATTGGTTTCGGGTCAGTGCTCTTGGCCTCTTTATTCCTGTTTAGCGGCGGCTCTGACACCTGGCTCGCCGCTCCCTCCCAGCTCCTCATTAATTGCTGCTGATACTAACTGGAATCGAGCAGCCGGAAAAATGGGCCATTTGGATGCAACAGTGGATGCTTGCATTTCAGCCTGACTCTGAAAAGCAACACAAGACTGACAGTAGCATGAAGTTATAGTCTTTGTGTGGACATGAGTTTGTTATACAAATACTGGTGGATCCGGTGGACTTATGGATCAATTCAAAACTGGTTGTGGTTAAAAAATGGTTAATTTTGCCCTGAGTTTAAGATGGTCAAGAAAACATTTGCATACATGATTTTAATGTTTATATAACCTGATGTGCCAGTTTTTACTGCTCACGACCAAAGGAGTATTGGACTTTCTGAAGGTCTTGATGATCTAATGGAGCCTCCAGACTTGAGCAGCCCACTGAAAGGTTTTATGTGGCCTGCAAGGCCATCATGGAAGAGCCACAAATTAAAAGTCTAGCAAAGACAGTCAGTAGCATTTTGCTTACCATTAAAACCATTATCATACACTTATTTTGAAAGGAGTCTGTGCTCTAATGCATATAATTTAATGATCTGTCCTGGCCACATTTTAGGCTAAATGATATTCAATTAAAAAAAGACATGTATTTTGAAAAATGTCTCAAGATTTGAATATAAAATAATTTATTGCTTTTCATTGCCACCTGTAGATATTTTTAGTCACCCCTGAAAGTCCCAATACCACACTCTTGCCACCCCGTAAATATTTCTTTAGCTCCGCCTCTGCATGGCAGCCTGATTTCTCATGTGGCCGCACATGAAAAATCATGTTATGTGCTGACAGTCAAACAGAATGATCAGAGGTGCTGGTCCAGGTCAGGTCTTTTCTTCTTCTTTTTTTTTTATACCTTTATTTAATCAGGGAGGTTTCACTAAAAAAAGAGAGATCGCAGAGTCACCACTGGAAGTGGTGATGTGTGTGTCAAAATTAAACAAGATAGTGGACCCAAAAATGCAAACAGCGACACAGGAAACCATTCAAATGCATTGAATAACAAAAGTGAATGAAAAAAAGCTTACAGAAAAGCAGTCAGGTCAAAACCAGGGTCCAGAAAAACAAAAGAATCCACAAAAGGCAAAATGAAAAAACAGTCCAAGAAAATGAGAGTCAGGTCCAACAAGAAGGCAAACCAGGAGAAGGCAGGATGACACACAAAGGCCAACAACAAACTGACAGAGAAACAGAGAAAGTGCTACCAGTTGTGGTATAACCCTGCATGGGCAAAAAACGTCAGCTCAAGGCCAGCCCCAGCCCAACAAAACCAATTTTAACTTTAACCAGTATAACTCTCTCATGCATGCTCTGTCTGATATGCACTAAAACACATATACTACTAATAGGTTAATATAACTACCAGTGCCACTGACAGTTATGCCCACAATTATTAATACTGACTGATAACTTAAGAGAAGCATCAGCAGAATGCCGTGGAGAATCCAGCCAAGCTACTTGATAATAAAATAAAACAGAGATTTTGCACACCTTTCTTTGTTTTATACAAGGCCTTCACTGTTTGTGGTAATCAAATAAAAACTCTTCTAGCTTTTCCTTTGAAATTTTTTGGGATTTCCTATGCTGCAACTTGTCTCTGTTGCAGGGTCACTGTGCATTTACTCATAACTGTAACTGTCATGTGTAAATGCACATGAATAAAATGTGTGTAATTAATATGTATAATACTTATACTTAGAATATAATATACCTTTTAGCGTCTGTATGAGATTAACACTGAAAAAATGACAGTTTGGGTAGGTTTAGGGACATAAACTACTTGGGTAGGTTTAGGATAAAGACCACGTTTGGGATAATAATAACTATTATTACACTAAGTATGTAATGTGATGTCAGGGACAGATCTAGAATGGCATGGGTTGCAGTTGCCACCCCTAAAAGATGCCTTATTTTTAAAAATAGTTATGAAAAGTTGTGGCTAGGCAAATCTCAGATATCTGAGTCTAAGTGAATGCAGCAAACCATTCTGCTCTGTTTGTGGCCTAATAGCTACTTCTGTGCATTGGCATTTTGAAGTGGGCATATTGAGTGTGTGAGTGTGTGGTTGCGTGTATAAGAGGGAGTGGATCATACAATAAAATCACCAGAATGAAACAATCGTCACTCAGAATTCTCCTTGTCTTTTGTAATGAGGTTTGGGAACATGGAGGCAGGCAGTGGTGGGTTGTGATTTGTTGCCAGATTAGTAACATTATGTGATCATCCCTCAAAGCCAGTGAAGGAGAAGCTTTACTCAGCAGCAGCAGGAGACTCTGAGGATGATATGAATAATTGAACAGTGTTGGATACACAGTCCAAGCAGTGTGGTTTCATTTGATATGGTTTCTTCTTTGTGGTGGGGGGATGGCACAGAGATTATAGACCTCAATCACAGGCTTATGGATGTAGTGACACAGAGAGAGCAGATGTCTCCAGGCAGGCAGAGGGCCTGTCAGAGTGTTGTGGTATTTAGCACATGCTCAGAACATAATTAGCACAGTTTAAAAAATACAATGGGCTGTGTTGGTGAGGTCACACTGTTACAAGAACAGTGAGAAAGTTAAATACAATCCAGGAAGCCCAGTTTGAGTAATAGAGCTACCATTCTTCTGAAAAGGGAGAGTGCAGCTCTGATTCATTACTGCAAAGCTACCATACAATGAGATCAATCAGTCATTCAGCTGCTGAGCTGAAATAGACAGATTGTGACCTGCCTCATCTTATGATTATTTTAGTTACTGGATGACAATGTTAGTAATTACTCTATTACAGCTTTTGCTGTGCAGTGCCTCTGCTCTGTCCTCCAGAGTGTTATAACATGAGAAACCCTGGCAGTAAAATTCAACATCTGTGGGCATAGTCTGACTCACTAGATGCGTACTGGTGGTGCAAGTCCTGCCACTTGTCACTTGATCCAAGCAGCATCGTGTCTGCGTCTATGTTTTCAAAATTCCCAGGAAAAAACAAGAACCCTCCAAGCTGCAGCCGACATGGTGAAAACGGGAAATTAGTGCATGGGGCCTGTGAGACCTTTAATCATAAACACTGCATTTGCCTTTGGATCACATGTCAAATGGCTGCTGTTTTTCTTAAATCAGACTGAACTGTGAACAAATACAAATGTAAATAGGGAGCTGCATTTTTTTCCTTTATAAAAAGCTCTATGTTTATTTCTCAAACAATCCCAATGAGTGGTGTTAATTCAGGGGTTGATGATCTACATGGAGTAAGGGAAAAAAAAGTTGTTGTTTTTCTAACTTACATTTCCTCTGGTTTCTGTTGGTTTACTTCTTATCTTTGTCTTTTTTGATCACTAATTAGTATCACCTGTGTTTCACTCCTCTGTTTGCCAGTCAGTCTTCATTCTTTGTGTCAAGCATCCTAGCAGCATCCTAGTGTTTTGCAGTATTCTTTAATGGATCTTTACCGTGGTTTTTGGACTTAATAGACTTTGGGTTTTGGCCTGCACTCTGTTGGGTTTGTTTGCCCTCTTTCCCACCTGTGCCTGCCTGACCAATCCATAAGTCTTTTGTGTTTTGAATGTCAATAAATTTTCTGCACTGCAATTTGTTTGCAACATGGGTCAGCCTTCTTGTTTTCTCCTGGTTATCCCACTTGACATTGAGGCAATCTTGAAGGGACTGTGTCATTAAGTCAGATTTGATTGGTGACCTGCTGGATTTTGTTTCAGGATAGATAAGTTCTATTTTATGGTTAACGGGTCAAGATGTATATGAGCTCTTTCTAGTGCTGTTATGAACTTGTTTTGTTCTTTGACAGACAGATAACATTCTCTAATGGCAGGAACTAACAGATTTTATCTTTAGTTTCTGCAACTACTTTCTACCACACAGTAATAACTCTGACTTTCTCATTTCTGTCCTCTGCAGAAGTTCTAATGGATTCAACAACAGCAACTGCAGAACTGGGCTGGACCATTAACCCATCTCAGGGGGTGAGTGGACCAAACCACAACATGCAGCATGTTTGTTCTCTATGTTTACATGATCTTGACAAGCAACCTCTTGTGGGCCATACAAATGATAATGACTTTGTGTAGCACAGCTGGAATTAGAGGGACATTGTTATTGTACTGCAAAACCTATTCAGGTACTCTGGATGAAGGTGTGAACTTAACCCACTAGATTTCAGCAGAAACAAGATTTTCAGCTGCTTTTAACTTGCCTCTCAGTCATATTGGTAGTTTGAAGGCAATATCAAACTGCCAGTTTTGTCTCAGTAGTTTTTTTTGTGTCTATCTGTCTTCCAGTGGGAGGAAGTTAGTGGCTATGATGAAAATATGAACACCATCCGAACATACCAGGTGTGCAATGTCTTTGACAGCAGCCAGAACAACTGGGTACGTACCAAGTACATCCGCCGCCGTGGGGCTCAGCGCATCCATGTTCAAATGAAGTTCTCAGTGCGAGACTGCAATTCTATACCCAATGTCCCCGGATCCTGCAAGGAAACCTTCAACCTGTACTATTATGAGTCTGACTCGGACACAGCCACTAAATCATCCCCACCCTGGATGGAGAACCCCTGGGTGAAAGTGGACACTATAGCTGCTGATGAGAGCTTCTCGCAGGTTGACCTTGGTGGACGCATCATGAAGATCAACAGTGAAGTCAGGAGTTTTGGACCTGTGTCACGCAATGGTTTCTACCTCGCTTTCCAGGATTATGGCGCCTGCATGTCCCTCATCGCTGTCCGAGTCTTCTACAGGAAGTGTCCCCGTGTGATCCAGAATGGCGCTGTCTTTCCTGAGACTCTGTCTGGAGCAGAAAGCACCTCTCTGGTGGCAGCCAGAGGAGTGTGTATTCCCAACGGGGAGGAGGTGGATGTACCCATTAAGCTGTACTGTAACGGTGATGGGGAGTGGATGGTACCCATCGGGCGCTGCATGTGTAAAGCTGGGTACGAGGCGGTGGAGAATGGTACAGTCTGCAGAGGTAAGGAACCTGCCAGTTCTGCTTTTACAGTTGTTCCTCTACTGTATGTTACTTCTCTTGATAACTTTTCATAACAGATTTTGTACCTTCTTGGGTTTGCTGCTGACCTTCTTGGGTCAGAAGCTGAAAATTTCCTTCTATCAGGTGAATATTTGATGACTTGGGTTTATTCCCTGACTTAATCTGGTGGTATGAACCGATCGCCCTGGCAAACCCAGATGTTTATATCAGCAAAGTTGGACAGATGAATGTACAAATATATAGCATATATAATATATATTCAACTCAACTGGAGAAATGTGCCCACATTAAGCACAAACAGACATAAACCTGCAAGCAGTGCTGCTGCTGCGGCTGCTGCTAGCACTGCTAATGTTAGCCACACTGTGTGTCAGTCTCTGGGTCCTTTACCTGAAGACACTGTGACCCTCTTCGGTCTTAAAAGGTGAAGCGTTTAGTGAGTTGTTGTCATGTTTTGTACATTGATGTGTAAGGCTTGAATTGCACAGCACAAAGTAGCGTGAATTTCAGTGGCATTTAAAGTACAATTTGGCAATTGTAGACTGATTAACGGCTTCAAATGGCTCTTAACACACACAGTATTTTTTTCTTACAGTGTTCAACATTATAAATTAATAACTTCTGCTAAATTTTAACTGCTTTCTGAGAGACTAGTCGACTATTCTAAATTAAATTTTGCGTTTAATCGACAGGGAAATAAGTTGCCAGGGACATCCCTAGTTAGAAATTTGATGTCTTGCTCAAGGGCAACTTGTCAGTAGTTATTGTGAGACAGGGTCCTAAACTGCTAATCTGCTGCAAAAAAGTCAGCAAATATTTTAGTCATAAATAGTTACATTTTGGGAGCGCTTAAAGTGCTAAAGTGGCAATCAAATTTATTAGATTTGTCCAATGCTACAGTACAAACTGTAAATGGACATATAAACTAAATTACATTTAATGTAGTCTAAAGTCAGTGTTGCCAAATTACAGACCACGTACTGACTGCTAGACTTGATGATTTTTAAGACAATTTTTAAGACAACTTTTTTTTGGCTGATCTGCAGCAAAATGGGGCCAGCAATGCAGGGCTGTCCCTGACTGAGTGAGAGATGAAAATACACCATTGGCTGGTGGAACGTTGGTGATTCCCTATTTGCTACGGCAAATTTAAAATGAGTGGGCCCAAACAGTCCTCAGGTTTGTCCTCGGGAGGCTCTGCAGATGCCAGCGAATTTTTGCTCAGTGCGTTATCCATTGTGGTATTCTCTGAAACACCAGGGGGCGTACAAAAGAAAAAGTTCAAACAGTGAGCTCATTCAGTATGTACAACAACCTTCATTTTACCAGGAAGTCCCACTGAGATCAAAAGTATACCCTGGACAAGGTAACTCCTGTCAAAAGTCACAGCATATTAAAATGCAGCTTATACAGCCCAGTGCATTCTATAGACACTTTTCAGACAGGATTTAGCTGCTTTCAATTCAAAATAGTTGGCAACCCTGTGGGTAGTTTCTGAGGCTTTATCCTGTGTCTGCCAACTGTACACACTTTCTGTGGTATTAAAGACTTCTGTCTGAACCATATCATTAATCCTGATCAGGTCCTTCACTGTATCTTGGCTGAGTGAGGATTTTACATATAACATGATCTTCTTTAACACACAGGAGAGGACATGAGACTTCACTCGATGGTCTTAAGATGAAGGTCAAAGAATTTTCAAACAGAACACTTAAACCTTAAAACCTTAAAGGCTGAGTTGTCCCTGTGTTGCCCTCTGGGATTAAGATTTGCAGAGTTGGTTGTGTCCAATGACACATGTGGTAAAAGATATCTTTTTAGGAAGTGTGTTTTTACAGACTATAGGTGGGACACTGATGATGACGACTGGGTTTTCTTCATCCATTTTTAATTTGCTTGTCCTTAAAGCATTCTGAGGCTACTACTGTTGCTATCATTGGTGTGCACAGTTACCGTGGTTACAGGTTTTGTTCTTGTTTGTCACACTGTTAGTGGAGAAGGTACTGTTTTCCTGTTTGTACAAAAATAGGTGTACATGAGCCTTAAACTTAATTGAAGCAAGCAGCATTGGACCTAGCAGCACCATTGCTGGATGCCAACTGGTCGACGAGGCTCTGAATTTTGACTCACTTTGGACACTGTAGAAAGGAGGTTTGATATCACTTTCTGTCTCCACTAGGTGGCACTATGACTATAACTCCTGGTTTGCATGTAGATGTGTTCAGGCCAGGAGTCGCCGCGACTTGGCTACGCCCTTCAACATTAGCTAAATCTTTGAATGGCACACACCAATTTTGAAGTCAATTGGATTAATTCTGTAGGAGATGTTTATTAAAATACAATGCAAAGTTTCAGGAGTGTAAAAATTAGAAATGGTAAATATCCAGTCCCTTTCTCATTTTTGCCTACTACTGAGACGAAGTCTAGAAAATGGAGCACTATATGACTCAACCTTTCATCAGTAGGACTAATCGGTAGTGTCACTGTAATGTCACTACACTCAAGTCCCCGCAGCAGACCCACTACTGTCTCCATGGTTCACTCTGTCAGCGTGTCATTGTTTCAGAGGTATGCTGGATGGTGATGTGGCCTGACAGTCTTCATATTATTGCCCAATTAGATTAGTAGCTTACTGACCAACAGTTGTCTTCCTGCTTCCTTTGTATACAGTGGCATACTGTGTACCATATATAGTAACGGTATAGATAAATTGAGAATTCAACCATAATGTAAGCCTGGGATCATCAGACTTAATCACATCATTTACTTCAGGTCCTTTTTGATTTCCAAGGGTTGTTATCAACACGTTACCTTACAAGACAGCTGGATTTGGAAGATGACGTGAGAATCCATCTTGATGAGGCTTCAAGTTATCCATTTGTGTCTGCACCAAAAGTGGTGCAGCCAATCCTAGGAAGCATCCTTGAAAGCAACTTGTCTCAAACAAACAATGGTGGCTCCTTAAGAGGTTAGCATAGATACTGCCATAGCATCAGTTATATCAGAACTGGAGAGAATTTCTTCATTCAAAGAAGACCAAAGAATGGCTTTTTCTCGATGGATATAAGGAAATCAGCTTCAGCAAGAGTTTGATCTGACTGGTTGAAGTTAGCCTGTGTTAGACATGATAGACAGATGGTTCATCCAATCACCTGTCAAGTGTTTTTTGAAAGTGCCTGCACTTTCCAAATAGTTTCTAAGGACAACTTCCCAGATGGTTCTGTGTAACAAACCATCTGGTGTTTCAGATTAATCAACATATGCAGGCCAAAATGTCTCTGGACGCAATTATATAGGAAATCCTCACATGATGTAAAAATGTTTGGTCCGTCACTCCAGCTAAACAGTACAAAACATTTGAGGTGAGAAATAGGCACTGTCTAGTTTGCCAGTTTGATCTGAGTTCAGGAGCCTGAAGCATTGTGCTGTACTGGACATAATTGGACAGACCTATAACCAGTCAGAGCAGCAAAACATGAAAACATGAGCTTAGCATACATGTCCAGTTCCCAGGCTGCCATAATTGTGCAGAAAGAGGAATGTAAGAACAGCAGTTTATGGGTTTGGGTTTAAGTTGTCTGATAGACCTGTTTCTTGCTAAACAACAGCTGTTCATCTTCCTGATGTCTTGTCATCACAGTGAGGTTGTCAGGTTTGGTATCATTCTGTGCAATGTTACCTAAACCACTGACTGCTCACTGACTGTATCTGGCAACATACACCAAAGCAAAAGACACAGGCACAGAAGCACCTGAAGTGGGTTGTGTGGTCCTAACTGCTAGCTAAGACCAGTCTTTAGAATGGACTTCAGGTTGGTTGCACCAAACAGACATAAGCTTAATCTTAACTATGCCCAGTCTTAGTTATGCACGTTCATGTGAATGCTCATGTTACTGTAATAATTGCCTAGCAATGTACGTTGCTATGATACAGTTTAACTACTTTAAATGTGAAGGATCAGAGAACAGGGATGGGAAACTTCACAGGCATAGAGATCCAAAAATTAAACAAGCTGTACAGCTGACATAGACACGGACGGCCAAACGGTCAATTGTTATTACCAACAAGAAGAAGCAGTCTGTCTGGAGAGACAAAACAAAGACACTTAACGACTGTTCAGACTTGGGCTGCTGCCACTCAAAGAGTGATGTCCAAAAGGAATGGAAAGACCTGCTGAGCGAAGCCAAGAAGGATATTTCTCTGGAAAAAAAAAACTCATCAGAATGGCGGGTGCTTCTCAGCTCCTCGTCATACATGTCCAATGGATTGCTTCTGTGCCTAATCACTCTCTCACATCTAAAAGCCCACTTATTGTACAGCCGATAAATGTGTTAGAAGTTGGAGTTACTATGAGTCATTACCATAGAAGCAGCCTTAGATTTTGACTTTACGCCTGCTCCTGACTAGGTGAAAGATTTATGTCTGGTCTTAGTGAGAGGAAGGCTTAAGTCTAGTTGGTGCAACAGAAATAACTATGAGGTTGGACTTAGAACGCAAAGTTATGACTGTCTTAGCTTAAGAGCAGGTAAGTCCTGTTGATGCAACCTGCCTCTGGAAGTTGGATACAATGTTGTCCTTCAAGAAAGGCCTGCAACTCCTCCTAAAAACTATACATTTCTGTTTGTGTGCAGACTAAATAAATGGGATACATATTAATTGGTGAACTTTAGAGGTGTTAATAGGTGTGTTGATGAACTTTGGAGTGAGGCAGTTAAGCCATTTTCCAGTTTCCTGGCTTATCAAAGGCTAACCATATCCTGACTCCAGCTTTTCACTTAACACACAGCCTCAGTAACACATAGAAAAAACCTATTCATCTTTCCGGTTCTGCTTAATAAATTAACACTGAGATACAAAAGTAATAATTACACAAAAGACCAAAGATAAAATACCAGGATTAAAACTATACACAGCTGCATGGAGGGATTTCTTATGCAAAGCACATGTCTTCTAGGCATACTGGGTCACTTAATGTATGGTAATAAATGGAGCACTGACAGAAATTTTCAGTTACTGCTTGGATTCTGGTGTTGCATATGTCCATGTTAAAGCTAAGCACACTGTCAAATGTCTTCTTGAAGAAAGTGGTTTGTAGAGACAGAGATGACGTGTTCACTGCTTCGACTTCAGTGACCTGATGGTTGTTGTCACAGTATCTCCTTTCTGATTGGTTTAGACACAAAAGCAGATGCGAATTTTAACTCTCATAAATCGAAGTTCATTGACCTGGAAAGTTACAGGTTTTACAACTCCAAGAACAGTTTCCCTGGCCTGGTGACTACTTTTCATAATAAAAGTGCAGACAAACTTGAAAAATCATGTAACTAATTTGGCTTGTATTTAATGTTGCTATCTGTCAAATTCATCTTTAATTTTGTATATTGTGTATTTTGTCTCTTTTTTGGCAAATGAATTACACACAAAATATGAATGCAGGGAGGTGGAGAGAGTCTGATAGTATGATATAATCATATATGTGTAATTAATATGATATCAGTATTTCATTTTTTAAATATCACATTTATCATATAGCAAGATAATATGACAACCCTAACCTTAAAGGGACAGCTCACCCAAAAATAAAAAAAAAAATGCATATTTTTCCTCAGGCCAGTAGTGCTATTTATCCACGTTGTTATGGTTTGGTCATTTTGTTGGTCACTTCCTGTTTTATTTTGTAGTCTTGGTTCTCCCTCGTGTGTTTTGTTTTTACTTCCTGTCTTTGTCTGTTTTCCTGCTCTTTTTGATCACTAATTATTTTCACCTGTCATTGACTGCCCTCACCTATGTCTTGTTATCCTCCCCCTCCCTCGTGTATTTAATCCTGTGTCTTGTCCTCCTTAGTTGTTGGTTCGTACTTGTCTTTACTCGTCTTTTTTCAGTGTTTCTTCCTGGTATTCTGTTTCCTCGTGTTTTTGGTTCTCCCTTGGATGGATTTTTGGTCCTGTCAGTTAGTGATAACATGAGAGTTTTCATGGTTGCCTGTTTCAGGTGAGGTTCTTCTCATCCAATTGGCTGCTACTGTCCTGTTTTTGTCATTATTTACATACAGCAGTTGTTCTCATGCTGCATAAAAACAGCAGCTTCACAAGACATTTTTTACAATAAACTCTAAGCAGTGTAGGCATTTGTATTCGGCCTCTTACACACTTTTACCTGTTACTTTTAAGAATTATTCCTGAATGTATTCAGTTAGAGTTGAATACAGTTCTTTCTCTGTTTTTTATTGCAAGACAAAAGTGCAAAGTGGAAGAGGAAAAAAAGGAAAAAATGATAAGAATGTAGTTAATTGAGCATGGGAGAGAAACGAGAGGTGTACAACCCTTTTCTGCCACCAAGTCTGCTATAAATACAGTCATAACAGTAATGATAATAACAAGAACTTATAGGAAAAGTCTGGGGTAGTGTTAAAACAAAGTGCTCTCAGACCTTAAGGAGGTGGGCAGTTTATTAGGGGTTGACAATCAGTTGAGTGGTTTTATTTTGGTTTGTAACGGCAAATCGGTTGACCCTGCCTTCCTTCCCTCTGCTGCCCATTCCAGATAAAACACCATCACGGCACCCCCAATGTAGCTCGAGCCACCAAGGACAGGGTGGAGCACGGCCCTGATATTTTATTTGTGTGTTTAAGTTGTCATGGTGGTAGGAGAGGTATTAAGAGATAAGTCAACTACGAGGGTAAATATTTTTTTTTTAGGTGGAACTTTCTTTATAGTTAAAAATTCATCTTGAAATGTCTCCTGTGGAGCAAAGAAAGATATTGAAAAATGAATATGACATTAACATGTGGATGTACATACATGAGCTCCACATGTTTGGACCTACTTTCCAAGTGACAAGATTGTGACAAGATTAAATGATGAATTACTCTGGGGTGCCCCTATTGCTCAGTTGGTAGAGCATGCGCCCCATGTACTGAGGCTGTTGGTCCTCTGCAGTGGCTGCTGGTTCAGTTCTCCTCTCTTTACCCACTTTCCTGTCATATCTTCAGCTGTCACTGTCTAAAATAAAGCCCCCAAAAAATCTTAAAAAAATAGATAAATAAAAATATTTGATTAATGAAGAAAATAATTGACAAGGAAAGTAATAGTTAGTTGCAACACTATTCACTTGATTTTTTATTTTAAATATCAGTGCAAACTGAGCTTTTCTGTCTTGTCTTGTGTAATCCTAGACAGTCTCCTCAGCTCCACATATTCTAACATGTTATACAAGCCTGTGGACAGCAGACCTGACAGCATCTAAAGGAGTCCCAGGATGTGTCACTTCAATGAGCTGACCTTTATGAAATGCAGACGTCCGGCCTCTCATGACTAAACATATGCTCAGTGGGGGAAATGCAAGATGAAAAAGCCCAGACATAGTATTTTAGGATGTGACTCATACAAATACTGAATACTTGTGAAAGCAGTCGGTATGCTGACACTGTAGACTGATTTGATAAGATCTTTTTCTATTGTGCAGTACACCATGCATTTTGTTCCGAACGTTATAATATTTTTTGTCTTTTTTCTGTACCCTGTACCCCCTCCTTGACTGCTGTATGCCCCTCTTACAGCTTGTGTATCAGGTTTCTTCAAGGCTGCACAGGGAGACCACAAATGTCTGCAGTGCCCCATCAACAGCAGAACCACCAGTGAGGGAGCAACTAACTGTGTGTGTCGCAATGGTTACTACCGCACTGACTCTGACCCTCCACAGATGCCCTGTACAAGTATGCGTGCACCAATTCTCATGATAGCACATTCATGAATATCAGTGTACCTGCTGCAATATGAGCACCTATCCATCTCTGAAGTGCACAAAAATTATGTAAACATTACATTATTTACATGTTTACCATGTCAATGTAGTTACAGTAGCTTACTCGTAAGGCAAATGGAAACAGAAATTAAACTGTGGGCATGCAACCAGCATGATGTCATGCTGGTTTTCGTAGCAAGGGTTGTCATAGGCAACTGGATTTAATAGAGTTCTTAAAGACATTTCACTCTCATCCAAGAAGCTTCTTTGGTTCTGAACTGCAGTGAAATATCTTCAACAACTCTACGACAACCCTTGCTGCGAATACCATGACCTGGATGACTTAGAATCTTCACAGACATGTCACGCTGGTTATTTCCATGATTAATCCTTTGTAGAACGGGCCTGAAAAGTTGAGCCCGTAAAGGCCCGTGCCTGACAGTATTTTGTCTGAACCCAACCTGAACCTGTCCCTCTTTAGCATATTTCAGCCCGAACCCAATTACACCCCAACATTTTTCTTAACAAGCTTCCCTCCATGTACCAAACAGTAGGAGTCAGCAGTGACAAGGACAATACATGTGGGGAATTTGAATCAGGAACAACAAAACTGGAGAGAAAAATGTCTACACTACTACTACCACCACCATCACCACCACCACACTCAGTTCCATCTTACCTTCACTTGTGAACAAGACCCCAACATGAACTCCTTCTCATGGAGTTCAAGTTCAAAGTCACACCTTCACTGTTGAAAGTGAAGATGAAACTTTTTTTATGATTTATTATTTATTTTTATTTCCACCAGATGAAGTGGTAGGTTGTGTATGTGCCTGATCAGTGAGCTTGAGCTACTGCTTGTTCTCTCCACAGGTAATCTCTCATACGTCTGAACCCATCAACCTAATAGTTTTTGGTCACATTTATAACTGTATGTGAAGGAACTCTCATGGTTGTGGAGTTCTCAGTCCTCATAGTAATCCTCTTAACTGGCTGGTCGGAGCCACAAGTTATTAACGACTGCTAGGCTAAAAACAAGGCTTACCTAGTCTGTTGCAGGACACATTTGGCCTTTGTTGTGTCTCAAAAACTGACATCCATAGAAAAGTTTCATTTCATCTTCAACCTGAGTATCTACAGATTAATTTCATACTAAATATGTTATAATCTACAAAAGTTTGGCACAACATGAGATGAACAAGTCCCTGTTTTGTTAGCTTCACTGCCATCTCTATATGTCTGTGCTGTCACTGTACGAGCATTTAAGGACCACTAGTAATGAAAGAAGATATGCAGACTAAATTTAGGCGTCAATTTTTGTGAGTTTCTCAAAAAAATTTAAATTTCTAGCTTGCTTGTTTATATAGAACCCAAAAGTCTCAGTTACAATGCCATCACGCTATTCTACATAAAAACACAAAATGTGCAAATCTCCACAAGTTGCATCTGGCAGTTGGTGTGGCAATTCAGCAGGTGCATCACCATCTGTTACCTGGTGGAGATCTGCACTCTACTAGTTTATTTTGTGAACACAAGAAAATTATTTGTCATCTCAATAAAAGTTGTTTTCCTGATCTCAACATAAGAAATTATTATTTTAACATCTGGATTCGATGAGTATACAACAATAAGAAATATTAAAGGAATAGTTCACCCACAAATGAAAAAGTAGTCATTATCTGCTCACACTCATGCTGATTGAAGGTCAGGTTTAGTTTTTTTTATTGCACAAAAAACTGCTGACTTTTCACAGGAAAACAACATTGCAGAATCTCCCAATAGAAGGGAATGGTGATCAGTTTTCAAAGATAAAAAAACAACAGAATAAAAACATAAAATGCCTCCATACTGCTCGTCTGGTGTAATCCAGGTCTACTACAGCCCCGACATGACAAGTTCACTTGAAAGATGTCATTAACACCATGTTTTTAGCCTGAATCTTCAATCTAGCTTGGAGACACGTGGGTGTGAGTGGTGTGACAGTGAGTAAACAGCATGTCAGGGCTTTAGGAGACTTGAATTATTCCAGACAAGTGGCATTTTATGGGGTTTTTTGGTTTGTCTTTCTCGGTTTGAAAACTGATCATCATTCACTTCCATTGTTTGGGAGATTCTGCAGCACCGTTTTCCTATGAAACCCCAGCAGTGTTTTGTGAACTAAATAACTAAACCTGACCTTCAATCAGGATTAGGGTGAGTGCACAATTACTGAATTTTCATTTCTGGGTGAACTATCCCTTTAACATGAATATCTCCTCCAGTCCAAAACACTGCAAGAGCACCACCTGCAGAAACTTTAACTCCATCAGAAGAAAATCTGAATGAAAACAGTATTGGTTTCATTGTTTGCTTGACTTGTAAGCTCTGCTCCCAAAAAAAAACAAACAAAAAAAAAAATTCAGAAGCAGCAGAAAGTAGAGGCAAATAATTATAGTAATGAATAAATGTTGCAAGCATTCTCTACAATAACACATCAGTATAATTTTCTTCTCTCCAGCTGTTCCATCAGCTCCACAAAATGTCATATCCATAGTGAATGAGACATCTCTAAGGCTGGAGTGGAGCCCACCACAGGAGGGTGGTGGCCGAGAAGATGTCGTCTACAACATCATATGTAAGAGCTGTGGCAGCGGGCGGGGCGGCTGTACTCGCTGTGGAGACAACGTTCAGTTTGTGCCACGTCAGCTGGGACTGACCGATACCCGCGTCCACATCAGCGACCTCCTGGCTCACACTCAGTACACCTTTGAAATACAGGCTGTCAATGGAGTGTCTGACCAGAGTCCTTACTCACCACAGTACGCATCTGTCAACATTACCACCAACCAGGCTGGTGAGGACAACACCAGCTCAGTTTAATGTCTGCTCATTGATATGATGAGTGATCAAACAGTGTCAGTTTAAGTAGCCTGTCTGTCTGTTGCTCTGTCTTTTTGTCACTCCATCTATCTGTCTGTCTGTCACTGTCTGTCTGACGCTCGATCTGTCTGTCTGTTTGTCTCTCTCATTCTATCTGTCCATCTGTCTGTCTGTCTATCTTTGTCACTGTTTGTAGAAAATACAGACAGAGCAACACACAGACAGAGTAACAGTCTCTGACTTTTGCCTCCACTTGTTTTGTCTTCAGCACCGTCAGCAGTGTCCATCATCCACCAGGTCAGCAGAAGTCCTAACAGTATCACTCTGTCCTGGTCCCAGCCTGATCAACCCAATGGAGTTATCCTGGACTATGAACTGCAGTACTACGAAAAGGTATGTCAGTGCTGTCAATGAAGAGTCAGTCACTAATTTCCTCAGTCCTTCCTACAGTGGCTCTCACAGACTCCTTATGTGGTAGAGACATCACACTGCTTTAGTGACTTAATTGTAGTTTAAAATGCTGTGTTAGTTTTGATTTTGGTTTAGGTTTAGTCATATTTTAGTCAACTGAATCATTATAGTTTTAGTCAACTGAATAAATTGCATGCATTATTTAACAGTTTCTCTAGAATTTCCAAACCCATCCTGGTGGAAACATCTATTAACCTGTTATTAACATTAAAAGGTGCATTCTACTTTATATTACATTTGTTTCAATTTGATTGCAGTCAGACTTAACATCTATTGTCCTTACCATGACAATAGGTCTATTAATGTATGATCTAAAACTAGTAACTCATCATTCACTTTTCTAAACATTTTAAATTCAGGTTTAGTGAAAAGACATCAGCTTGGATGAGCTGATAAAATAACGTTAGCTCAAAAAACATTAACTGTGTTTACTATTGCCTGAATTTTAGGTGACTCATCTGCAAACGTCGCTTCAGTTTTGTTGTGTTGTTACTGGTGATTGTTGCTCCACACAGTACAGACAGCCTTTTGTTTTCCTTTCAGATGTGAAATGTATCCACAAGTGTTCCTCTGTTTCTCCCAGATATTGACATTTCTGCATGTTAATTGACTTCCCAGATCTGCCAAACTTTCCATTCTCACACTGCATTTATACAGTTTACATTAATAATGGTGGCAGATTTAACATAGAAACTGACAACCGTGGATTCTGTCGGCTAAAATAGTAACTCACAAGCAAATTTCACAAGTGTAGCTGGCAAATGTAAGCTAATGCTAACTTGACTTGATTTGGCTGAGTCTTAATGCTTCTTTCTCACATGTTTTAAATCAAGAGTCCTGTGAAAGTTACCTAGCAGTGGTTTACATGATATAACATTAATGAGTATCACTCTTCTCAGAGCCTCCTGCACACTGCTTCAACATGTAGAGAAATGCAAAGCTTGACAGCTCTAGTTACGGTTGGTAGCCTATGATTGGACGGTTACTGTTTGGAGGTGGGGCTTAGAGAAGGGTCAGTTGTATACATCTACCCTCCATCCTCCACAAAAAGATTTGATCACTTCCCACTCCTCCCTCACATTTCCATTTCATTTTTATTTTTGTTGGGAAAGTGTCAGTAGATTTCATCACGGTTTTTGTCATAGTTTTTTGATTTGGTAACTGTGTCTTTTCTTTTGTCACAGTAGAAATATGTCAAAACTATAGCAAAAATTGTTAGTCAATGAAATTCACTGCTGAAATGTTTTCAGGCATTACCTCAGACAGCATTTGTCTGAACATTATTTATGATTTCTGATGTGTGTGTTTCAGAACCAGGCAGAATGGAACTCATCTCTCACAAGAAGTCAGACCAACACTGCAGTCATACGAGGCTTGAAGCCTGGAACTATCTATGTCTTTCAAGTTCGAGCTCGGACTGTCGCCGGATTTGGACGCTTTAGTGGCAAAATGTACTTTCAAACCATGACTGAAGGTAGGAAGAACAATCAGATGTACTGGCGTGTTTTCCTCTATGGATTCCAAAAAGGTAATCCATACATGGATAAAGTTGAAAATGAGTTTCATTTCTTGGCTTTCTGCCTTTTGACCTGTAGAGGAATATAACTCCAGTATCCAGGAGAAGCTCCCCCTCATCATTGGTTCGGCTGCTGCAGGCGTAGTCTTCATTATTGCCATCACTGTCTTCATAATTGTCTGTCGCAGGTAAGCCAGTAATGGTACAGGACATGAAAACATTTAATTATAATGTGGTTCTTTGAAAGTACTAAAACACAGAGGAATATATTGTCAGAGGAATATATCCCTTAATGATTTCCCTTGCTAGCTGTTAGATCAGACACATCTATAGTTAACTAAACAACACACTATTTGTGACATGCAACTAAAACAATGAGCTAAAAGAGCCTAAAAAGTCTCTGAAACACTGAGCACGTTGTGACGATTCTCTGTTGGTTCATCACTGCAAGCCACCCCTGCCACATTACATGTCAGTGAGTTATTGATACCAGCAACAAAGGGAAGATCATGTTGAAATACTGTGGGTTGATTGGGTACACATTTAAAATGTGTTACTTTGGTCTTAAGAATATCCATTATTGCTTTCACGGATGTTTCCAGTGGTTTATCATTTAAACCAAGAAAGAAACATGGATTGTACACTGTAGCCACGTCTTGAAAGGGAGCTGGCAGAGAGGAACCTTCAGAGAAGGCCTAACATATTAGTATTTCAAATGTTATATTTAAATATATTATATTTGATTTAATTGACTTATTAGGCTATTCTTTATGAAAAGGTTACTGTCCTGAAAACAGCAAAGTAGAGTTGTCCAATCAGATTTTTCTTGGTGGTGGTGTCTCTAGGCAGAGAAAGGTCTCACTCATTGGTTAGGACTTCATCACTGGGACATAAGGCCACAGCCTGAGTGTTTGTTTTTTCACATTTTGATCTACAGTGGGTGGGACCAAAAATCATTCCCTCAGGCCTTTGCAAAGGACTGTGTTATTTATGAGACTGAAATTGCACTTGTCTCTGAGTCTGTTAGAAAACAATTTTCAGACACTTGAATCTTCTTTTTTAAGCTCCTTCCATCAGTGCAGCACAGCAGAGAGAGCTGTGTTGGTAGACAGAAATAATAGAACTGGAGATCTATGCTACATGTAACTGTATGTATGGTACTGAAACGGAGAAGAATGATCAAAAGAAGCTGATTCATATAGATTATTCCAGCTCTTAATATCAAACACAAACTGAATTATAACCTATTGTAACAATAGCAACAGAATAAATGGCAATTTTCTACTGTTAAATGCAAGTTGAAGTAAACATTAGTGAAAACATAGCTTATTCAGCTATCATTGTGTGGTGTTTGCTGCCCTCTAATGGGTTTTTTGTATGTGGCAACTACACACTACAAACACATGTCACAAGTTACCTGCTGCCTGCAGTTTATTCAATCAATTTTTGTTTCCATTTTGCTGCATTTTTGGTGTCCCTGGATAGGTTTCAGCCGAACTGAAGTCCCAGCTCAAATAGTCATGGGCCGCCACTGGGAGCTGAAATGTGAACTTCATGTGCACATCTCTCTTTAGCACAAATCCCCATGATAAATTGAAATGCACGGTACTGTTTTGGTGCCACAAACACCTCCCACCCCCAGTGCACATCTCTTTTTACTTGTCAGTCAAAATCACAACATTGCACAGCCAAAACACACCATTCAAGGCAAGGATAAAGTTCTTCTTTGCTGATATCAAACTTCATTGTACACTGTCACAAAAATGTTCTGTGTTCTGTGTTTTGACAAAACAATCCCAACTCAAGGTCCACTTACCAGCTTTTTCCAGAGCTTCATCCATATCACATGGTCTTCATCGGTGAAGCTGCTCAGTTCTTGTTGACAGGCAAGCCTCTGTGTGTTTGTCCCCAGCAGGAGAAGTTCAGACAGACCAGAATCAGACTACACGGACAAACTTCAACATTACACCAGTGGTCACAGTAAGTAACACTTTACTGCGCATAGTATGTTGCCATCAACATGGATGTTTCTGATGTTCGCTTTGGTTTGGCAGAGTATGAGTATGTGTGTATGAAGGTGCGTGTTTGTGTTTGCCAATTGCCAAAAAGGGGTTGCAGCAAAAAGGTGCATAAGTTTTAAAATTGATTCACATAATATGACTAAACTTGGTCTGTTTGCGTTTAGGCTGAGTAATGTGCCTAAATCCATTCCTCCCATCAAGAAAACAGACATGAAAAAAATTCAAGGCAACTTACTTCAATGGCATTATTCAATTCTTGAAATACAATTTTTGGGGGATTTCTAAAACTCAAAGATTCAAGTTTATCTAAGGAAGAAAAGTAAATTATCTCAACAAAACAGTAGTTAGTAAAACTATTTTTAAAACATAGTTTGAGTTGGCCTCAAAGCTCAAAAATCTATTGAAATATGTCGCCTTTAAATTTTCTATTTTCTCAGCTTTTTCATTTTTACATTGTAGAACATTTAGCCACAAAATAAATGCGTTTATGAACAGGCTCTTGTTTCTTTTTCTCATTAGTAAAACAATATAGACATTTTAAATGTTTCATAAAAGCTGTACTGACCCAAATAAAATCTCCTATGACCACCTGTGGGTCACGGCCCAGTCTTTGGGAATGACTGGTTTAGAGAATATTATATATCCAAGAAGAGCTGCACTGATTAATCTATTATGAACTGATTATGAAATGAATTGATAACTGATCAAACCATTTGAGCAATCATTTCAGAAAGACAAAAATTCTCTGATTTCGGCATTTTAAATCTGCATATTTCCTGGTTTCTTTACTTCTTAATGACCGTAAACTGAATATCTTTGGGTTGATATGGGTTGTGGACAAAACAAGATATTTAGGCTTTGCCAACCCTGATCACATTTTTCACCATTTTCTGACATTTAATAGAAATTTAATGAAAATAATCAGGAGTTGCTGCCCTCCATCTAAGACAAAACTGACAAAAGGGCAGAACCGAGAAAAAAAGTTGCAATTACAAATCTATCTGGTACTTCAACACCACTGACAGCATCAAAGATTTTTCAATACACAGCACAGTGAGGCTGCTGATATTTCAGAGCTGTCACAAACCTCAGAAAAATAATAAGTGAGTCAGACAGACTAGACTAACAGAGTCAACTAAACACAATCAGGCCTGAAAAGTTGAGCCCGAAAAAGCCCAAGCCTAAAAAAATTCTCTCCAAACCCTACCTGAACCTGTCCCTCCTTAGCATATTTCAGACCAAACCAGATTACAGCCCAACATTTTTCTTAATAATCTTCTCTCTATGTGCCAAACATGAGGGGCCCTATCTTACACCCGGCGCAAAGCTGTTGTGTTGCCAGCACAAGTGGTTGTGCTATCTTACAGCAGTGTAAGTGCCATTTTTGCCATCTCTGCAAGATAATAAATGCACTTGCACCTGGTCTGCACGGCTGTGGGCGGGAGGTCCTAACATGAAGGCAAAATGAAGGCGTGGCCCGGCGTGTTTGCTATCTTGTGTTCAGTGCATTGGCGTAAAAACCACTGGTGCCTTAGACCAGCTAAAACCTGGTTGAAGCGCAAAGTCTGTGGTCTTTCAGCAGAAGATAGCACCCAATGCATTTGGCCAAAACACACACAAACATCTGCACATTCACAAAACAACTTCATTTATGTTCATTCTTTTCCTCACATGGGAGTGTGGATTAGTTAAGTGTCATTTGAACATATTTTCTATCAGAAATTAAGTGTAAATATTGAAGTTAAAAACGTGTGCATATGTCTGGTGCTTGGCTGAGGTGCACACACGTCTCCACAATTACAGAACACTTTTCATTAATGTTACACAGCCGTGCGCGTGTGTGTGTGTGTCTTTAAAGACAAACTCACTAAGAAGGAAAAATAAATTATTTTATAATTATAAAGCCGAATAAATCTAAACAGACCTGCAAAGTGCGCACAGGACAGGATCACAGCTGTCAGATCGTCTTTATCTGATGAGTCAGCATGACAGCTGGAGCAGAGGGGTGTACTACGAAGCGAGATTAATGGGTTAGCGAGCTATGTTGAGTCTAAAGCCAGGATTTTCAGTGTCACGAAGGTGTCTCTCTTTTAACCTGGCTAGATCACCATGGTAACTTATACTAAACTCATAGCCTTGTCGGGAGCAGGTTATGTTCAGAGTTTCAGATTAAATTGTCTGTAAAACGCACCATTCTTTAACTAATTATTGTCCTAACAAGGTTGTTTATGAGCGATATAGCTTTTAAACCGAGGGAAGACATTAAAAATGAAAAGTTGTTGAGCTGTATGTTCGTTATATCACAGAGCGAATCCATATAATGTAAAAATGTAACAGCAGAACAAACTGTATACATTGCGCTGTCATGGTAACCTCCGTTTGGTGATGCAGAGTCATTTTTCCCGTTTGCTCCAGATCATATTAACACTTTAAATTAACATGGTATATAATCCACACAGTAAAATAATGATGAAGCAACTACAGACACTTTGAATACTTTTTACTGTTATCTGTTTTGTCTTTGTCTGATTAGAAAATTCATCATCATTTATCACAGACAATCTTAAATCAGTTACACTCATTTTATGTTGATTTGGTCAAAAACTTCTGTGATGTCCACGTCTCTGTCATCATAGGACAGTGTCAGACTTCATCATATTTAAATCTGCTGTATGGAGTTTTATTGTTTAATGTGCAGTTTTCATGTTAGAATAAACAGCAGCGTTAAGACCGCATTTAGTCCATCAGTAATTTTCTGACGACATTCTTCATCTCCTGCTTTATTTGCAGCAACAGTGTTGCTTTTTGCTGTAATGTATTTTGTATATTTTCCACAGCTCCTAATTATAACAACTTGATGATTTTGACTTAAGTAAGTGGCTCACAATCGCTTCATTTCATGTGGAAGAAGAGTCAAATGACACAACAAACGCCCCTTTTATGTGAGCGCGCACAGAGTCTGAAGACGAAAGCCTGGATTAACAAAGCAAGTTGATAACCACCATCGTGATACCCATTATCTCTGATTGAGGTTTTAGGCTTTGTCGATCCAGATCATGCAAAGAAAGCCTGGCTGTGTTGAGCTTGCTTCGTAGTATACCCCTCTGGTGGCGCCAAGGGCGGGGCAGGGCAAAATATCACTCCTGCCCCTGACGCAAGACGGCAAAGGTGGATTTGGACACACCTTGAATAAATTAAATCCACTGCACTTTGCACTTTACTTGTGCTTTGGGTCAGCGTAAGATAGGGCCCAAGGAGTTTTCAGAGAAAGGGACAATGCGTGGGGAGAATTTAAATTGGAAACAACTAAACTGGGCAAGAAAAATGCAAAACAATCAAAACAAAAACAATACTACCACTGATAATAATGATAACAACAACAACAATTATTTTAATCATAATAATAACAATGATAATAATAACAATAATAATAATAATGATAATAATAATAATAATAATACAGGTCATTTTGCGAACAAGAGGATCGACATCCACCCTCATCCTCCCTCATCCTAGAAACTGCCTGCAACATACACCTATCACATAAACACACAGCCACAACTTTCAATCTATGAGACTGAAATTTGTCATGGAGGTCAAGTGTTTGGGAGGTTGTGTGTGTATGCATGCAAGTACGCACCTGTTTGTGTGTATAGCTGTTGCTGTCTCCTCTATCTTTCTGTTGAAGTGTCACCAGGAATGAAGATCTACATCGACCCGTTCACATATGAAGATCCCAATGAAGCAGTCAGAGAGTTCGCCAAGGAGATTGACATTTCCTGTGTCAAGATTGAACAAGTCATTGGTGCAGGTAAAGAACAACAGGTATCAGAGAAAGAATAGAATAGAAAGCCTTTATTGCTTGTCCTGATCAGTGAGAAGAAGGTGAGGATTTCACAAGAAGGCTTATTACTGGAACCACTGTTAATGATAGCTGAGGATCCTCAGAGCATGCCCTGCCATATCCATGCAATATGTCATATTACTGTTTAAGATAAAAACTCAGTTTATGTATCAAAATGATGTCACAGACAAATGACTTGTTTATCTATGTTTTTTAACTCCACTGACCTCTCTGTTCCTGACAGGAGAGTTTGGGGAGGTGTGCAGTGGAAACCTCCGGCAGCCTGGGAAGAGAGAGATCCTCGTGGCTATTAAGACGTTGAAGGTGGGCTACACAGAACGCCAGAGGCGGGACTTTCTGAGCGAGGCATCCATCATGGGCCAGTTCGACCACCCCAACATCATCCATTTGGAGGGTGTAGTGACCAAGAGCAGCCCTGTGATGATCATCACTGAGTTCATGGAGAATGGATCCCTCGACTCTTTCCTCAGGGTAAATGAGACACTTTAACTCCCAGATATTGGCAACTTATTCCCCACCTTTGACAAGGTATCTCGTCATTTCAATCACAAGCCAGCCCCTTGGCCTTTCGGAGTGTTTTGGGTGAACGACAGGGGACACAGACAGCTAATGTTAACCACACTGGTGACAGTGATGTCACACATGTAATATGAATTGATACAAAAACAAAAATAAAAACATGAACAGACACTGATCATGATCTATTCTTGCACTGAACTGTGCCGTCTGCAATCAAAGACTTTTTTTCCAAAGCGCAGACTATAATTCATAGGTCAGGCTGTGAGTTAAGGTCAGGGTTTGGATTGTTGTAGTCAGGGGAAAGTACAGCCGTGGCTAAAAGTTTTGAGAATAACACAAATATTAATTTTCATAAAGTCTACTGCCTCATTTTTTATGATGGCAATTTGCATGTACTCCAGAATATTATGAAGAGTGATCAGATGAATTGCAATTAATTGCAAAGTCCCTCTTTGCCATGAAAATGAACTTAATCCCCCCAAAAACATTTCCAATGCATTTCAGTCCTGCCACAGAAGGACCAGCTGACATCATGTCAGTGATTCTCTCGTTAACACAGGTGAGAGTGCTGATGAGGACAAGGTGGAGATCACTTTGTCATGCTGATTGAGTTAGAATAACAGACTGGAAGCTTTAAAAGAGGGTGGTGCTTGAAATCATTGTTCTTCCTCTGTTAACCATGGTTACCTGCAAGGAAACACGTGCAGCCATCATTGCTTTGTACAAAAAGGGCTTTACAGGCAAGGATATTGCTGATACTAAGATTGCACCTAAATCAACCATTTATCGGATCATCAAGAACTTCAAGGAGAGAGGTTCAATTGTTGTGAAGAAGGCTTCAGGGCGCCCAAGAAAGTCCAGCAAACGCCAGGACCGTCTCCTAAAGTTGATTCAGCTGCGGGATCGGGGCACCACCAGTGCACAGCTTGCTCAGGAATGGCAGCAGGCAGGTGTGAGTGCATCTGCACGCACAGTGAGGTGAAGACTTTTGGAGGATGGCCTGGTGTCAAGAAGGGCAGCAAAGAAGCCACTTCTCTTCAGGAAAAACATCAGGGACAGACTGATATTCTGCCAAAAGTACAGGGATTGGACTGCTGAGGACTGGGGTAAAGTCATTGTCTCTGATGAATCCCCTTTCCGATTGTTTGGGGCTTCTGGAAAAAAGCTTGTCCAGAGAATAAAAGCGAGCGCTACCATCAGTCCTGTCTCATGCCAACAGTAAAGCATCCTGAGACCATCCATGTGTGGGGTTGCTTTTCAGCCAAGGGACTGGGCTCACTCACAATTTTGCCTAAGAACACAGCCATGAATAAAGAATAGTACCAAAACATCCTCCGAGAGCAACTTCTCCCAACCATCCAAGAACAGTTTGGTGACGAACAATGCCTTTTCCAGCATGATGGAGCGCCTTGCCATAAGGCAAAAGTGATAACTACATGGCTCGGGGAACAAAACATCGAAATTTTGGGTCCATGGCCAGGAAACTCCCCAGACCTTAATCCCATTGAGAACTTGTGGTCAATCCTCAAGAGGCGGGTGGACAAACAAAAACCCACAAATTCTGACAAACTCCAAGCATTGATTATGCAAGAATGGGCTACCATCAGTCAGGATGTGGCCCAGAAGTTAATTGACAGCATGCCAGGGTGAATTGCAGAGGTCTTGAAAAAGAAGGGTCAACATTGGTCAAATATTGACTATTTGCATAAACTTACTGTAATTGTCAATAAAAGCCTTTGACCCTTATGAAATGCTTGTAATTATACTTCAGTATATTATAGTAACATCTGACACATCTGACAACACTGAAGCAGCAAACTTTGTAAAAACCAATACTAGTGTAATTCTCAAAACTTTTGGCCATGGCTGTAGAATCAGAGATGAAAGTTCTATTTACAACCATGAATGTTGTGACATGTTGTGTCTGTCTGTCTATCCATCTCCTCTGCTCCATGTCAGAACCCTGGACAGTGCAGCTAATGCAGTGGCACATGCAACAAACCGTGCACACAGCGTTGTGTTAATATAATGAGAGAATAAACACACAGCATTTGCAAATTTTACCATTATTTTTTGTTTCAGAAGCATTTCAGGGGAGCTCATGTCCTTTTCAGGGGTGCTGAGCTCCCCTTAGCTCCCCTTCAGTTGTTAACTGAAATCCTTGATTCTGGTGTTCAAGGAAAAATCATCCTCCAAAATTAATTAGTGCAAATTTAATGATAATTTCAGATAAATTTAGAGGAACAAGACCTCCTGGGAAACAAATCTGAAGAAAATCTATAGGAATAAAAATAGAAAGCTCAAAAGAATAATCCATTCAAGAGTGGCTGTTAAATCCTGTCAAATTAATTGCAGTAACCACCAATGATGCTGACTACAGATTAGACAGGAGGAGAAACCTTTGAGGAGATCTGGTCCCAAACCATCAGATATATATGTGGTTGATTTGTAGTGGATCCCATTATTCAGCACAGTGTTCAGTCATGATTCAGTCATCACAAAAGACAAACCTTTTTCTGTCTTTTTTCTTATAGCAAAATGACGGGCAGTTCACGGTGATCCAGTTGGTGGGAATGCTGCGTGGCATAGCAGCAGGAATGAAATACCTGTGTGACATGAACTACGTCCATCGAGACTTGGCAGCCAGGAACATCCTGGTCAACAGCAACCTGGTGTGCAAAGTGTCTGACTTCGGCCTGTCCCGCTTCCTTGAAGATGACACTTCAGACCCCACCTACACCAGTGCTCTGGTGAGTCTCCTTCAGAGACTATAAAGACTCATGTCTTACCACTAGAAGTTGCTAGAAGTTGCACTGCACTTACTGGCAAAGAGTTTTTCTGGAGAACTTTTCACAAAGCTGCTGAGAGAACTCTTATTTTCTTATTTAAAAGACTAAGGGCCCTATCCATTGCACTGCTGGCGCAAGTGGTTTTGCTATCTTACAGTGGTACAAGTGTCATTTTTGCTGTCTCTGCAAGATAGCAAATGCACTTGCGCTTCTTAAAGGTGATGAGAGCTGACTTTCTGATTGGTTTGTTGCATGACCTAAACTCACCCGTGAATTAATGAGGGCACTTGAGCACACCTGATAGGTGTATCCCAAGGGGCGAAGCAGGGCAGAATACCACTTGTGCCCCTGGCACAAGACAGCAAAGGTGGATTTGGACACACCTTGAATAAATTAAGTCCATTGTGCCTCATGCTTTCCACTTGCGCTTTAGATCAGTATAAGATAGGGCCCACAGAGACAGCATTAATCCCTTTCTATGGATGAAATCATCATTCTGAGAGAATTTGTAGTATTGGAGGACCAGTCTGTGTCACTGAATGAGAAATAAAATCTTTAATCAATATGTAGGAGCACAAAAAGGATATACAGCTGTAAATAACATTAGTTAATATAAAAATTCAGATGATAAATTGGATTGATTGACATGAATTAAATTACTAAAAGTCAAGGTGGAAAACAGGAAATGGAACAAATGAAAAAACAAAGTGGGCCAATAGGTTAATAGGTTTATATTAGGTAAAAAACAAAAAAACAAAAAAAAAAACACATTATCAATGTTGTCCTTCTGTCCACTGTTGACCTCCACACTTGTCTTTTTCAGGGAGGGAAGATTCCTATCCGGTGGACGGCTCCCGAGGCCATTCAGTACAGGAAGTTCACCTCCTCCAGTGACTGCTGGAGCTACGGCATAGTCATGTGGGAGGTGATGTCATACGGAGAGAGGCCTTACTGGGACATGAGCAATCAGGATGTGAGTAAAGGCTTGTAGAGCGCTGAATATTTTAGTACATATCACAGAGCTTACATAGAAAGGTTATAACCCTGCCTTTAAATCATTTGCCTTTGGAACCTAATTAAAATGTAATATTCATTTTTAAAGGCCCTGTGTTTCCAACCATCAATTAAATACACTGAAATTTTTATTTAATTATTGAAAGGAAAAGTCTCAAACTCAGTTATTAGAATTATTATAAAATGGCTCACAGGATAATGGAAAATTTTTCTTTATAAAATGAAGTTTGTTGTTTTCAGAATTCTTTGACCTGCAGTATTAAAGCCACATGTGCTGTTATCACACAGTAACTACAGGTGTCACATGCACAATATCGGTACAACTGCATGATAGCGTCACAACTGGTTAAAGCTGATTAATATTTACAGCCAATTGACCCTTTGCTAAGGCTGCATTTATGCAGTTTACAGTGATAACGGTGGCAGATTTAACATCAAAATTGGGAGTAATTGTTGAAAGACAAGGTCTTTGAATCCTTAGAGACATAAGCATTTCTAGCTGACGATGGTGGGTTTTGTCAGCTAAAATAATGACTCACAAGCAGATTTAATCAGTATAGCTGACTGATGTAAGCTAATGCTAACTCGACTTGAGTCAGCTAAGAAGTCTCCAGCTGATGTTTAAAGTTTTCATCTGACATGTTATAAAAGAAGAACCCTGTGAAAGTGTAAATGTAAAGTTAGCTAACAGTTAAAGCAAACAGCTGCATACATGATATAATGTTAATGCTATATATGTATGTGTGTATACATACATACATACATACATACATACATACATACATACATACATACATACATACATACATACATACATACATGTATATATTTATATTTAGAGGATAAGATAACAAGCAAAAATAAGTCGGATGGTGAAATACAGCAGGTATATCTACATGATGACAGAAATACACCCATTAATGTGGGAAAAGGAAGCGCGGAAACTCAGTTATTGCAGCAGAATTTGAGACGGGTCACCCAACCAGACCAGCGGGACCACAATCGCAGAAGACAGCCAAGATAAGAGCTAAGTAACTCGGCTTACACCTCAGACAGCGAGCCAGAGACAGATGCACTGTTGTTGACCCACTTTGTGCATCAGCCCACATCCTCCTCCTCAAACCCCCACAGAACAAATGCAGTGGGATCTAACAAGTTTGACTGGAGGTAAAGGTACTGCAGCTAGTGAGCTAGTGTTAGTTAGACAAACATGCTAACATTTGCAGCTTATGTTAGGGCAGATGAGGACAGAGTTTAATCCACTCACCACACATGTGCTTTTGTGTTTCACGCTTGTGAACGTCTACAAAAAAGACTGCACTGTCGCATGAAACAGGGTATTGTTCTTCTTTGAGCCTCCTGCACACCTTCAACATGTGGTAAAATGGAAAGCTTTGACAGCCCTGATAACATTTACTAAGCAATGATTGGACACTTGCTGGTTGGAGGTGGGGCTTAGCGAAGTGTCAGTTACATATCTGACTCATCAGTCGTCGATGAACTGCCTCCTTGGTAGAGCTCTAACAGCATTTTCTAGTTAACTAGTTACATCACCGTTATTATGGAATTCTCATGTTTTAGGCAAATGTCTGGCTCCCACCATGTCCTTGGAAAAATTCTGGCCCCTGGGCAAATGTAATTGAAGACCCTTGATCTAGAGAACATATGTGGGAATATTGGTAACATTTGAATGAAGACTTATGGAGATAAAATGGGGAAAAATCTATCCAGACACAAATGGCCTGGCTTATATGAATACACTGGTCTGGCTCCACCAAATACAGGACTGAAAATGCTTTCTTAGGTTTCAAGAGTTATAGGCCAAAACGTTCGTTGTTATAGCACCATCTGGCCAAGTGGTACTTTTTCTGGCCTGAGTAGTGGCTGAGTTTAAGAGCTGCAGCTGTTATGATTTCTGAGACCCAGATATTTTTAGGGCACAAGAGGAATAATCCTAACGGATACAATAGAGTTCCAGCAATTTGCAGCTTTGACCTATAAAAATGTCAAATAAGAAAAGAAATTCAGTTCAATTCAATAATGGATATTCAAGGTATAATTGAATAATAAATGACAGTCAGTAGTCCATCCTCATGAAAAATACATGTGTGTGAAGATGTTTCAGATGATAATATTAATATCAGTGGAAACTACGAACCAAGCTCTGTCAACAATCAAAAAGCGTACTTTCTAACAGCCCCAACCCAAGTCAAGTGTAGAAGTGGAGATGTATAACAGAGACATTTTGATTTTAGAAACAGTTACCAGTTGGTTGTTTTATCTGATTTCATTTGTGGTTTTGAATGTGCTTCTCATCTGTTGAGTGTGATTCTGAAGCAGGTTCTTGTCATGTTATGATACTCAAAATCAGTTTCCATGTGAATTCCTGTAGGTTATCAATGCCATAGAGCAGGACTACAGGTTACCACCCCCTATGGATTGTCCTAGTGCTCTGCATCAACTGATGCTGGACTGCTGGCAGAAAGACCGCAACAACCGGCCCAAATTCAGCCAGATTGTCAGCACCTTGGACAAGATGATCCGCAACCCCAACAGTCTCAAGGCTACAACACCGCTGTCATCAAGGTATGGTCAAAAGGATGCCTCACAGAGTGAATGATGCCCCTCACAAAACAGTTGTCTCACAGGCTGCTATGTTCTCCTTCTGTCCTCTTTCTGTCCTCCAGCGTTCACTTACCTTTGCTTGACCGGAGCACTCCAGACTTCTCCTCCTTCAGCACAGTGGATGAGTGGCTGGATGCCATAAAGATGGGCCAGTACAAGGAGAACTTTGCCAATGAAGGCTTCACCAGCTTTGATGTGGTGTCTCAAATGACCATGGAGTATGTTAGATACTTCAACTACAATTTCAGTTCTTGAAGGCTGTATAAAGAAAAAAGAGTTTTTCTTCCAAACACATTAGAATCTATTTGCTGCAAACGTGAATAGACTGAGAACTATGTAGTACAGAATTCTGAAGTTAGAGCAGTAGACAGTTCAGTTAGAGCAGTAGACACAATATAAACCACACGAACAATAACACCTTCCCCTCCCTAATGGTTAGCTACAATCAGACCTTCAGTGACTATCTGAGTTCAAAACAGCCCAGCAGGTCACTTGAGCTCACTTCAGTTCCACCAACCTGACACAGAAAAAAAAAATCCTATCCTGTCACCATCCTCTGGCTCTGGTAGTTCAGATATGTCTGGACATGTCCAATGAAGCTGCTAAATGAAGCGTCCATGTTTCAGGTGGTTTTCAGGTTGTTAGGGTGTTTCACACTGAGACAGTGGAGCAGACACACTCCAGCATTTCAGAGCAGAGAAAACTGATCATTTTTTCATGATTTCGAAACCTAATTTTATATACTTGGCGATTTTTATAATAATTCCAATTTGGCTGGGTGGTTAATAACATGTTTCTGTGGTGTGACAAACTCAGAACACACATTTATTGTTGCTTCACATGATCTTAAAATATTCCATATTGAGATTTTTTGAATGCATTCTTCACAGTAAAGTTGTGTGAAACGTTGATTACTACAGATAAATGTTGCCAGCAGAAGCTGAGCTAAGCTAATGTTAGCTTGATAACCATAATGATGGTGGTCTCTTTCACTGTCCTTGTCCTTGTAAAGTGCTTAGCATACCATTTGCAAAACTGAGGTGATTGTTACAAAACTCACACAATTTGCGCTATTCACTTGTTAGTTTAGCAATGACTGAGTAGGCTAACTGAGATTAATGCTAGACTTGCACTTCAATAGGACAAATGCATTAGGAGACAGGAAGACATGCATGCATTCAACTTGCATGTATATGGACAGACAGAACGGCAGGTAGATATATGGTACATGTCTACAGTACACAGGTTGATATGAAACTTGATAGGACTCATTTCATTTGGATCATTTGGATTCATAATTTTGGAATCTATTCTTATTTAATATTGGTTGTTTATGCCAGAAAGTTATTGCAGGTGTCAGGGCACCAAGTTTGTAATAGAAGATAAATATCTAATTATCTATGGTCAAATTATACAACAACCCACTAAGAGAAAAGTCCAATGAAACTGCAGTAAAGACATTTTGATCTAATGTGATATGTTCCTACAAGTAAAGGCATATCTTGGCGAGGTAAAACTATGAGATGGTTTCAAATCAAATCCTTTAGATTTGATTGGATTTTTCAAAATGTGGCCCTGGCATAGTGGATATGGAGCCATCAAGGACTCCCACACCTTTCACACGCACATTATTAAATCAGTGGATGGATAGGATGTGGGAGAAATGAGCTACACACAAGCTATCAGTCAAGAGCATTTTTACTTGATGGGTGGGAAGAGTAAAGAGATTTTAACATGCAGTTACCCCCAAATCTTCTTTTTTGACAGATACTTGGCATATAGCACTGTCTTTAACAAAAAATGACAAATGCTTTCTCTTCAGGGACATCCTCAGAGTGGGAGTGACATTGGCTGGCCACCAGAAGAAGATCCTCAACAGCATCCAGTCCATGAGGGCCCAGATGAACCAGATCACTTCAGTGGAGGTGTGATTGCAGGGGATCATGGGCTCTGTTTACTGTAGGAAACCCAGAAGCCAGCAGCCCTGCATTCTCTTGGAACCTCTGACGAGGGGTGATGACCTCCACCAACACATACTGTGACTTCAGTCCAACCTCAGCCTCACCCCTCCCTCCTTCTCTCCCTCCCTCCCTCCAGACTCTCTTGACAAGGTTCCATCAGTCTGCAGCACAGCACAGATGTTGAGTTTTCTTGTAGCTGCTGTATGTCCAGGTAACTGTCACAACCCAGTCTCCAAACTGCTCAGCCCATGTCTTTTTAGTGGGACACCTTTTTCATTTATTTTATTAAATCATAGCATACCACACTGGGCTCCACTATAGTAAAAAAAAAAAGAAATCAGTTTACAAAATTGGTCTTGCACTTAAAATGTTTGAGTCTCGCTGTTGAAAATGAAATGAATGGAAAAAACAGCACAGTGGAACTCAACTAGGTGACTACTGAAATGAATGCAAACTACCTTATTAGCTTAAAGCTGGTAGGGCCTGTTGTTTTCAGTGAACTCATTAAGTCAAACTTTAGGTGCTTACTGACAATGGGCTCTTACTGCTGGCTTACACACAGTGATGTTGGTCTTTTAATGACAAGCATTCGCATTCTTTCACTGCTCTCTATATGTTGGTTTTTCGAGTAAAATCCAGCAACCACTTTTTGTATTCCACCATCTTGCAGCGCCACCATTGCTGCGGAGGCACACAGTGGCTCCCTTGGTGTCTGCTGGTTGGGTCTAGAAATTTGCCAGACTCTTGTGAGATTTTGCGGATCTTCAGTTCCCTTCTAGACACCACATCTGCTGTTTTCTAATAGTGACAGCACAGATTATTGGAAAACAAAAACAGTGGCCCTCAATACTGGTGAAGATTCCTTTTAGGATGGAGAAGTTAACATTATTCAAATATTACATAGTAGATAAATGTTGGTTGTGACAACATCCCAAAATCTTTAATGGAAAGGAGAAAAAACAGACCACTTCTGCAACATTTAGGTGATGAAGTACTATGTAATACACATTACAAAAATATATATGAAATCATATTTTTCATCAGGTATTCAAGATTTTCAGAGACAGAGTTCCTTTTTGTTAATATTTTTGATCCACTATGACAAATTGTAATCCTCTGTACACTCAGTGAATCTCTGTAGGCTCCAGTATTTGGTCTCAGATACCAGCACTCCTCAAGAAGCGAAGGTTTGTGTATTTTGCATTCTTTTTTTTTTTCCAAAGTTTAAGTTTGACACGACTGTTAGAGCAGCTGAACTACATAGTTTTTTCTGAACTTCCTAGATGATGATGCCAAATTAATACACATACCTAGTAACATACATAAAAAGTAAGTAGAAAGGTAGAAAATTGTAAACTTCCTATGACAGCTCACATTGATTCTCACTCATAATGTAGGGAGATGCCACTGCAGTGATGGAGGCTTCAAAAAGTACGTCTGCACACAAGGATCCACAAGAGTCACACTCTTCTTTACTCCAGTTTGTTTGGCTGCACTGTAAACAGATCTGTTGTACTTATTTGTTGCACAGCTGAAGGTATTTACTGCTGCTGCCAGTATGTGTGATCCATATTATAAAAACATACCAGTAGTAACGACAGGTGCCGCCAAATTAAACATAACTGAAATAATAGTGATTATAGCTATAACTAAACAAAATTAACTAACATTTTTTCCAAAGTTTATTGGAATACTTTTGCAGTTGAGTGTGCTTGTCAGATTATCACAAAAATTGTTGGACAGCTCCTGTGTGATTCTACCATCAGACAGGGAATTCCAGATTCCATTTGCTGAATAAAGTGAGGCTGTGCATTGTCTTTACTGTAGTTTGAGTCCAAGTCAAAATATTTTATCCATCTCTCAAAGGATAATAAATAATAATATAATATAGATAGATAATAGATAATAATAAAAGGATAAAGAAAAGAATTGAACATTCATTCATTCACTTTCTGTAACCACTTATTCCCAAAGGGTTACAATGCGCTGGAGCCTATCCCAGCTGACAACTGGCGAGAGGAAGGGTACACCCTGGACAAGTTGCCAGTTCATCGCAGGGCTAAGAAATGAACATACAAAGGTTAATGGCAGTGATCAAACATCATCCAACATAACAGGCACATTATGTCTAAAAGGAAAGTGTCAGTCCCTCCAGGATTGTTGCAGCCTAAAATGCCTGATTTCATGGCAGCTTTTCAAAAAAAAAAAAGTGAGACAATGGGTGCATGCAGAGAATGGGAGCATGCACAGTGTGAGAGTTCAAATGAGCTAAAATCCTCCCGCAGCGTGGTGTGAAAATGGTCAAATAAACTTTAGAGATTTAACTTCACCAGCAGCTGAACCTATTAAAAAAAATGCAATGCATTTTGCAGTGTTTTTAGGTGTTTTTTGCAAAGAATTGCAAGTAAAAAATATTTTTTTAAAAAATGCTAATTTTAAATTCTTTTAAGCATTTTTTGTAAAATTCTTTCAAGATCAAAGGCAAAGGGAGAATGAAAGCACACTATGTGTGAGTGTTCTATCTAAGCTTACCAAAAAGGCTCACGATTAAAAAATACACTCACTTTTGTGGTATTCCACAAAGAAGCAAAATCTTATTGGAGTGCAAACTTAAAACCAGCACAAATATATAAAAAAATATAAGTGCAGAGTGTTTATAAATGTCAATAACTATGATAAATCTCTTCAGTACCAGTGACAAAAAAAAACAAATAATGAACACATTGAGATGGTTCATTGCTTTAATGGTTGCTTTCTGTGTTGGTGGCAGCTGTGCTGAGGGTGGAGGCAGCAGCAGTAAGAGCTCGCTCTTTGAAAGCACCTGATTTGGTTTTTTAGGGTAACAAATCTTTGCTACACTTAATTTGGCTCCTGTTGACTCATTGCGTTACAGTTGTTGAACAGTGGCTGTGTTGGGTTTTGTTCACTGTGGTTATTGGCTCCCAGTCTGGAATTAAGTGAAGAAATTTGCCCTTTAAAAGGGCTTTTCAAAAGGTCATCACATATTTCAATACCTGTGCTGTCAGAAGCTGTGCATGTTGTTTTGACTAGTAAATGGACATCTGAGACAAATGACAGAACCACGTAGTTATTCTCAACCCACAGACTTTAAAAATGTGCTCCTTTCTGAATCCTGTGTGACTTGGTCATCCCGAAATGCCATGAAATGGCATGAACACTGATATTTTTAAAAGCCAGTTAGTTGATATTCTTATTTTTTACACACTTCTTACCAAGAAAATAAGATTTTTATCCTTGAAATACACTTCAGTCACCTGAAATGGACCACATGTAAATGTTGATATGCTGTCTGTCATTCACTGTGATGTCACTGTCCCATTTACTGTGAAGCTGTGTAGAGTTAAAGTCTGGGTCAGGGTTTGGTTGCTGCAGTCAAACTTTTCTCAGTGTTGCACACATGTTGTGGAGATGAGGGACAATGATTCATGTTTAATAGGCTGAGTGTTGCAGTTGTCATCCTGTACATATCAATATACTTTCCCCTATTTTGGGATACAGACCAACAAAAAGCTGGATCTTGTTTACAGTCTGGTTACCACTCCACCACTAATGCAGTTTTTGTTTGAGTGAATTGATACTTTTATTTCTTTATGCACTACGTGATTTAAAGGGATAGTTCATCCAAAAATGAAATTCAGTCATTATCTACTCATCCTCATGCCGATTGAGGGGTGGGTTTATTTTGTTAGTCCACAAACACTGCTGGAGTTTCACAGGAAAACAGCATAGCGGAATCTCCCAAACAATGGAAGTGAATGGTGACCAGTTTTCAAATGTAAAAAATGATGCAAATGTCCTTAAGTCCTGACATGCCGTTTGCACACCGTCACACCACACACACTCAGATGGTGCATGTGAACATGGCTCCAAGCTAAGGATCTATAATGAAGGTTCAGGCTAAAAACATGGTGTAAATTTCGTTTCTTTAGTCAACTTGACATGCTGGGAGTTTTAGGAGACTTGGATTTCACAAGATGAGCAGTGTGGAGACATTTTCTGTTCTTATTCTGTTGTTTTTTTACATTTAACAATTGGTCACCATTCACTTTCAGATTCTACAACACAGTTTTAATGTGCAACTCCGGCAGTGTTTTGTGGACTAAAAGACAAAATCCAGCCTTCAATCGGCATGAAGGTGAGTGACTGAATGTCTGAATTTCCATTTTTGGGTGAACTATCCCTTTAAGAAAACAACAATAGTTTACTCCCAGCTCAATTGTTTCTATGTTTGAACAGACTTAACAGCAGGTTAAACAGAAGTGCTTTGCATTCACTGTTGATAAAATATCTTGATATTACAAGCTCTGTATCTCATCTACAAGAAAATGATTTGGCATATTTCAACTCCTTAGCAATCGTGCAGGATTGGCAATGTCTCTTCCTTGACAAAGAATTATGCGATGCCTAATGCAACTGTCCATGATAACTTCTGCTGTATGCATTGTAATGGAGGTTTTATTAAGTGATCTGGGCCACCAGCCACAGGCCTCATGATCCTAGGATAGAGTTTATATCCCACAAACTAAATAACAAAATATGTTATTACCTCCCATTTATGTATGATTCCCTGATTAACAGGACAACACTGTTTGTCAGTAGCTTCCAAAACCATTAGATCATCATCATCCCTACTACAAAATTTACATGACTGTCGACTGCTATGGTTAAAGGGATAGTTCACCAAAAAATGAAAATTCAGTCATTATCTTCTCACCCTCATGCTGATTGAAGGTTGGGTTTATTTTGTTGGTCCACAAAACACTGCTGGAGTTTCACAGGAAAACAATGTTGCAGAATCTCCTAAACAACTGAAGTGAATGGTGACCAGTTTTCAAATTTAAAAAATAAGCAACAGAATAAAATAATAAAAACCCGCCATACTCCTCGTTTGGTGTAATCCAGGTCTCCTAAAGCCACAACATGCCAAGTTGTCTGAAAAAAGTTTACACCATGTTTTTAGCCTGAATCTTCACTGTCGATCTTCAGCTTGGAGCCAAATTCACATGCACATGCACACTGTCTAAACTGGGTGTGTGTGGTGTGATGGTGTGCAAACGACATGTAAGGACTTTAGGAGACTTGAAATATGGCAGACAAGCAGTATGCAGCAGTTTTTTTTTTTCCTAGTCGTTTTTACATTTAAAGACTGGTCACCATTCACATCCATTGTTTGGGAGATTCTGCAACACTGTTTTCCTGTGAAACTCTAGCCGTGTTTTGTGGAAAAAATAAATAAATAAATAAACCCAACCCTCAATCGGCATGAGAGTGACTAGATAATGGCTGAATTTTATTTTTGGTGAACTATCCCTTTAATTGGGTTTGGACAGCTAAACCTTCGGTTAGGGTTTGGGAAACATTGTGCCATGGTTTTGGTGAAGGTTGGGAACAGTGTAATTGCTTCTGACAGAAGAGAGTCATAATTCTCATGACCATTAGAGCTTTAAACATGGGCTGTAGTATGCAAATGCCTAATGCTGCTGTTGTTCTTGTGAGTCTGCAAGAAAAACGGACGGCATCATGACCTACTGTAAGATGTGTTAAACCTCTCAGGTTTTCTGTAGAACGTACAGATCCTGTGCTCCATATTAACATATATGAAATATGAGCCCCTCCACTTTGCTCTGATGATCTCTCTATGTGCATAGAGAGATTCTAAAGAAAACATGACTTTTAGACATCAGAGAAACCGTACACTTTCAGAACTCTATTTTGTTTGTTTTTAAAAATGTGAATTTTGATAAAAGTGTGCTTTTTATAATTGTTATGACAATAATTTATACTTCACAGTACAGAAAAGTGAATTCTCACCTTGGGTCATGTGATGTCTGGGTGATTCTTTTTTGGTATCAGGATATTTAGTATGTTGAACCTCTTCCTTCACTGTACTTGCACAAAGCACAGCTTTACTCATTCAATGTTAATGTACTGTCCTTAACGTCCCCCACCCCATTGAACTTGGTCTTGTTTGTAACTGGTCAGAATGCCCTTGATTTGTGTGAGGTACAACTGATTTTTTGATGGCACCCAGTAGCACCCCAAAGTCCAATGAATTTTCTCCCAGCTGGCAAGTGATGTTTTGACATTGCTATTTTAAAATCTGGAGGAAGAACATCTCTCTCTTACATTTGTATGGGTTAGTTCTCACACAGGTACCACACTAAACCAAACTCTCACTTGTAATTCACTGTGGGGGGTATTCCATCAAAGTTGATATATAGGTCTGTGCTTCAGGGAAAAAGCCTTTCTTGAATTAACTTCAACTTCCACTCAAGGCTTAAGCTGTTCCACTAAGACAATTTAGCCAGGTGTAGTCAATGCTAACTCATTGTGCATGGAGAGCAGAAGCAGCCCAGAACAGCTGATTGTCGAAAAGAGGATAAGCTGTCACAAAAAGAAGAGAAAATGAGAGTGATTTTCTTCTGAGCAGAGAAACAAACCCAGCAAAAGAGCTTAAACCATATGAAGATTATAAAGGTGTAATCAAGGCAATCAGGCCAATAGTGCTGCAATTAACAAAACGAAGGACATGACTGGCAAAAAAAAACAGCTTAAATGCCAAGAAAAAGTGATCCCAGCATGTGTTGAGTTGGCCTTCACTTGGCAGAGCATCTGCCCCATGTACTGATAACTTAATGTTTTTTTTTTCATCACAGTTGAACAAAATGAATGAATAAACGTTGGCACACGTTTTTCTTAAACTGTAAATGTGAAGCTTTTAAATGAAGGCATGTTGTTGGTTTTTGAAGACAATAAAATTGTGAGACATGATATTCTTAACTTATTTTAAATTAATATGCTCTTTGAAACTACAGTAAACACATAAAATCAAGCTTGGCCAAATAGAAAAAAGGTCTAAAGTTGTGTTCCTCCATAGACAGACACAAAAAACACAAAAACACTTGAGGGAAGTGTCTTCAACACAGCTAAATGAAGCTTGACACTTAGCCTGTCACGTAGCAGGCTAGTTCAGTGGTATAAGTTACCATGGTTACTGAGCAGGGATTCCTTTAACACACAGTCATGGAAAGGATCTCTCACTTAAATTAGCCAGACTTATCAAAATAAGACAGGCTTTTCCTTTATCCACACTGATGGAATACCCCTCAGGTTTGAACTTGCTTCACTGTCTGTTTCATGTGAATCTCACACTTTCACAATGCTGGATTAGCAACTGGGCACAGTAGAAATGGCGGGCAAAATGGCCATAGTTAATCTGTCCCTGCACTTTTACCTCCCTCTCCTGATCGTTACACACAGGGAGGTCTTAAGCTGGAGTTTGAAGAAATGCACTGAACTGCTTTACATGTACAATATTTCCTGGTGCATGTTTATGTTTGAACACATTCTTTATGTTTAGTGGACTGAACAAGACGAGCTCATCTCTAAAGCACATTAGACATACTGCACATCGAGGCTGCGCCCTGTGCTCTGTGTCAAACTTCCTGGATTCACATGACTTGTTTGGCCATTTTTAATGACTGCAGTCAAAAGAAAGGTGCTTCCACATGTCTTATTTTAAAACTCTTCCAACAGATTTCTGTTTCACATCCTCATTTTTTCTTTGATATTTGAAAAATGTCAGATTTTTCAATACCTGTCTGCACTATTTTGTCATATGACAGCATGGCATTATTGTAACAATGGTCCTATAGGCTTTACAGATGCACAGACACTGTACTGTACTGTACATATGCATGGTATGCACATTTCACTGTTTTGACACGTTGGGCCCAGGCAGCACATTTCACTGTGTCACAGCTGCTACTGTTCAAACTGGCTTTATTTCATGTGTTTTTGTTGGGAATTCTTTTATTTCCTTTCCTTCCTTTTTGAGAAAAACACAGTATGGTTCCAATTCATGCCCTTTTTAATTCTTCAAATCCTATCTTAAAAATCTGAGCATATAATCATGATAGTTTAGTGGCCATGATTATAATTTTGTTCTCTTCTGTCTAAATATATGAGACAGAAAAAAAAAATATTAGAAGCAGCCTTCAACCTAAATCTTCTCCTATCATGTAAAAGTAGCTGTACAATGAGGCTTCCTGGTGGAAAAAAGATAATCAAAATCTGAATGGAGCCCTCCCCTCACTGTGTCACATGTGATCCTTATTTCAACCTGAATGAATGTCTACCATCAGCATGGGCTAAATTGGGTTGCACCAACATCACACGCATTAAAGATTTAAAGAGCTACTTCACCCAAAAAATGAAAATTCAGTCATTATTTTCTCACACTCATGCTGATTGAAGGTTGGGCTTATTTTGTTAATTTTCACAAGAAAACAGTGTTGCAGAATCTCACAAACAGTGAAAGTGAATGGTGACCAATTGTCAATGGAAAAAACAACTGGAAAAAAACAAAGACATAAAATACCTCCATACTGTTCATACTGTAATCCAAGTCTCCTTAAACCCCAACATGCTGTTTGCACACTGTCACACCACACACACACACAGTTCAGACAGTGTGCATGTGCATGTGAATTTGGCTCCAAGCTGAGGATCGACAGTGAAGATTCAGGCTAAAAACATGGTGTAAATAACTTTTTTTAGTCAACTTGGCATGTTGGGACTTTAGGAGACTTGGATTACACCAGACGAGCAGTATGGAGCAGTATATTTTATGTTTTTAATCAGTTGTTTATTTACGTTTAAAAACTGGTCACCATTCACTTCCATTGTTTGGGAGATTCCACAACGCTGTTTTCCATTGGAACTCCAGCAGTGTTTTGTGGACTAAAAAACTAAACCTGACCTTCAATCAGCATGAGGGTGAGTAGATAATGACTGAATCTTAATTTTTGGGTGAACTAGCCCTTTAATTCCAAAATGATGCTCATTTTGCAACAATCAAGAAAGTAAAGTGAATTTTAGTGATGTTTTATATGGGAGATATCGAAAGTGTCTAATATCCAACTAAACAAGTGAATTATTCTGTGAAGAGCAACTGAAAATACCTTTCAAATCTTTGTGTTTTACTCTGTTGCAGTGAGAGATGATGCTACAAGGCTCACTCACTAAAAACAGTGTTATATTCCCTTCATCTTCTCTGTTCTGTCTAATGAAACGACTGTGTGCGTTAAGAGCTGAACTACAGATTCACTGTTATAAGCACTGGCTGTCTCATCTCTGTACATGGGATCATTCACAAACACAGAGAACAAACACAACCTCACTTGAATATGACCTATCTATGTACATTTTGAAGAGAACATTATATGTTTTTGTAATTGTTTCAGTGTGTGTGTGTGCTGTGCTCCGTCCATGTGCTGGCCCATGTTTGAACTACACTGTGGCAGCTTCTCAGAGCTTGCATAGAGCTGAAATGTCCCTGGTTCTGACTGTAGACAAGTTGAAAACTGGTTCTAAAGCAACATAATTGGAAATGATTATTTATTGTTTGCTTTCTCTCTCGGGTTGAGATTTCTGTGTTAAGTACAGAGCTGGAGACAGAACGTGGTTATCCTGGAAACAGCTAGCTCAGCTCTGCTGTCTATCAGTATCCAAATATCCACACACCAAGGTTCACTCATTCACACTTTGTGTCTCATTTGTGTACACAAACAGAAAATAAGGGGGAGTAACATGCTGAAACAATTTCTTGATGAACAGTTCTGAAAACTATTATCTATGTTTATCTGTATCTATTTATCTATTCTGCACAATGTCTGCGGTCAAAGTGCAGAGGCCTCTTGGACTTACCATCTATTTTGATCCTAAGAATGACTTCAATAGAAAACCTTAAGTGGAAATGATCTTATTACTCATAACAAAGTCTGAAGCTGACTTTCCTGTTGGTTTTGTCGGGGAATTGCAGTTTGGAAAGAAATGTGCCCAAACCTTTGGTGACATTAGCTTTATGAACATTTTTATAGGAATTATCTTCAGTCTCCTCTACCACCACTTTGGTCCCGTCTTCCAAAAAGTTCACTTTTCTCTTTTGGTCCATGGCCATTCACTGTTAAAATAATAATAATAATAAAAAAAAGAAAACTTTAAAAAAGAAAAAAAGAAAAAAGTTGAGAACACATATCATTTCAAGGCAACTATCTTCACTTTTTTTTTTTTTTTTTTGCTTTTGCCTTTATTTCTGATAGTGACAGCTGAAGATATGACAGGAAAGAGGGTAGAGAGAGGGGATGACATGCAGCAAATGGGTTGCAGGCGGAGGTCGAGCCAGCTGCCACTGCAAGAGCAAAAGTAAATTATGTCAATAAAATATTGTGAGTTGGAAAAGCTTTCTTTAAACATTTATTTCAAACCTGAAAAGTCTGAGTTTGCTTCAAAACTCAAAATTAAGTGAATACAGTTGCCTTGAAATAATGAATTTTCTCAACTTTCTTTTTACATTGTTTCTGATGAAATCCTCATTTGTGCTGCATAATATACAGGGAAATCACTGGTTGTAAGACAGGCAAGTGGTTAAGAAATTTTAGATCACTGGTGCTTCCGTTACAGTTTTTCTTCTCGTTTTTTATGCTCAGTATTTTTTATGAATCAAACTCAAGCACATGATCAGAAATTATCTTAAGAATGAGTTCAAGTACAAAACTAAGAATATTTTATAAATGAGGCCCCAGGTTTCCAAACAGAGTGAATTAGCACATGCTTTTGGTTTTAGTGTCTATACAGGAACAATGGTACAACATAGAGCCTGAACGATAAATTATATATGATATATGAGTGTTGCCACATAGCCAACAGCCAATGAATAACAAGACATTACATCAGAGACATATCAAAGATGTTTAAGGTAATTCAGAAACAGTGTCTACATTACATACTTTGTCTCCTGCTCCCCAAAAATAGTTTGCAGATTTTTGATGTATGTTGACTTGGCAACACTACTCTCTGTAAGTATCTGGAGTATCATTGTGACAGTACCACAGCTGGAACCTGTGCAAAGTCACTGCATCCAATTGATGTTCATCAAGAAATTGTTGCAGCAATTAACTCCTCTGTTTTGGGGTTCAACAGATACAACTTGTTAATTAGCTTAGTTTACAGGTTGTAGGTGGATAATTTTTTGACTGACTGATATTTACCTTCTCATCTCATTCTCTGAAAGAAAGAGAATGAGTGTAGTTCTCAAGCAAACACTTAATTTTGAGGGTAATGTCATACATCAACAACATTCTGAACAACTGAACTGAAATCTAATTGATAGCTTCTATAGCGCCATATAGAGTATAGATTTCAGTCTGAAACTTATTAAGACTACATGAAATCTTGGCACTTTTCAAATAATCAAATTCCTTGGACAGTTGAAGTGAAAATTTACTCTCAGCATCCAGTATTTCAGCTTTATACAGTACCTGTTCCCTTTACCACACAATCTTCCTTTTTGCCTGACCTGTGGTGACCCTGAAAGCATTTCTCCTCTGTGTAGACAGAGTTTGGTCCAAAGCACATGGGACACAGAGGTTGATGTTAGATTCTAGATGGTTCACCCACAGCCAAACACGCCTCTCTTCTCAGTCCTTACCACTGTGATCTCACTTGGACTTTTGTTTTTCTATTTTATGTTTCTCTGTATAAATGTATATTTGATGGTATACCTGTGAATCATGTATGGATTTGAATTATTTGTAATACTGTTATTGGTTTATTTTGTAAAAAAAAAACAAGAAAATGAAAAGTAAAGAAAGAAAAGAAAAACACAACAAACTCAGTTTTGTAGCAACTGTCTTCAATAAAATAAAATAAAAGTAAATTAAAAAAACAAAAAAACAATGGTGACATGCAGTATGTGCAGCATTTCATTCTTTGACATGAACTGGCTTCAATGAGTTCTGCTTGGAATATGAGCAGATTATGATTAGAATAATGCTCTTAATAATGTCTTTTATATGTCTTCATGGCAGTGCAACTCAAAAACATATCTAGATAAAATGTCACTGACTGTCCACTGAACACTGTACCCAAATGCATTCACTCACTGTGGTTATCACAATGTGATGCAAGCTTTCAACACAAGAGGGAAGCAGAGAATCTGCCAAGCTGAAAGCCTGTAGCTGGAAATAAACAGTATTCAGTCTGATTAAACTGTTAATTTAGTATTGAGACAAATGATACAGACTATATTTGTGGTTTATTTTTGGCCCTAGTCTATATTCACACTAGTGATTACTAAGTAAAATTGTAATATTCTCAGGTCTATCAGCTCTTTTTTAATTGGTCACTGTATAACAGCTTTTATGAAGCCCTCTATATCATTTATTACTGTCCAAGCGCATGCGTAGGGCATAATACTGCATACAATGTTTTACTACTGCACACAGCAGTAGTGAAACATTGGGTGTCATGCATGAATGCCTTGTTCAGATTCATACATCATTCACACACATATTATAAATATACATATAAATATATATATACATATATACATAATTACATAAGTGTCATTTGCATGCATGTCAGCAGAATTTACTGTCGCAAAATACATGCAGCTTAACTTGTCATTTAACTGTTGCAGCTCTAAGTGTTGTCTTTCTTCCTTTGTTGTGTCCATTTTATTTACTGAATGACTGACTGATTTAAAGACAAAAAATGTTGAAATTTCCACCCAGTGAAGCATTTTTTCACTAGAGGCCATGAGAATGAATTGACAGCTGTGTGTGCATTGTGCATGGCAGTATATTGTTGTTTATTTTAAAACTCTAATCCTACTAATAATCTGTTTTTACCAAATCTATCTGGAATATAAAATAAGTTACTTCTTATCCCACATTATGTTACATGCAATTTGTTTCTCCCCAGGCCTGAGTATATACTAGAGGAAGCACGTATCTAGTTCCAATTTATATATTTCGATAACTGCAGCTCACACCAAAACAATTTTACCTGTAGTGCTGCACTCTTTGTTTTCATCCACATGTCCCGGTTTTCATCTGAGAGCCTCATTGGATCCAAATGTGCAGATTAAAGGTTTGGATATAAAGTTATAAATATATATAAATTATAGGCTGCTCAGTAAATTACTGTAATGCAAACGCAGGCTTGGAGAGTAATGGATTACATGTAACAGGATTATATAATCTGGATACAAAAAAAGTAAGTGTATTCCATTACAGTTACCAAAAAAAGATGTAATCAGATTACAGATAGATTCAGTAAAAAATGGGATTACTTTACTAAAATGGGATTATTTTTAGATAAACAACAACATGATCGTCAATTCAATATCATGGCCTCCAGAAAAAATGCTTAATTTCACCATTGTTTTGTCTTTAAATCAATCAATCAATCAATCAATCAATCAATCAATTGTGCACAACAAAGGAAGGAACAGCTGAACAAACTAATAAACCTAACAACAAATAAAACACTTAGAGCTGCAACAATTCATCTATTATTAATGGACTATTAAATTAATATGCATCTATTTTGATAACTGATTAATCATTTTCAGTCATTTTTTAACAACAAGTAAAATGTCACCAGATGTCATGTGTTTCTCTTATTTCAGCTTCTTAAATCTGAATATTTTCTGGTTTTGAGTTGTGGGCAAAACAAGACATTTGAGGATGTTATCTTGGACTATGATCAACATTTTTGAAAATTTTCAAACATTTCATGAACCAAGCAACAAATCACTTAATCAACTAATTAATCAATTATGAAAATAATCATTATTGCAGCCCTAAAAACCCTAGGCTAAACAATTTCACCATATTTTATATTGACGTAATGCAAACATGGAAAGTATGGAAATGGAATGGAAAGTAATCAAGTTACATTACTTTAACATTGTGATACTTGGACTACATCACTGACAATCTTTTTTAACAGGTAATTAGCAACTGTACCAGAATACATTTTTAAAGGCAGAGACTAGGATATGTCAGTGATTAGCAATAACAGTGATTTTTATGCATTTTTAATTTTTTGTAGCATATAAATGCTTGAGTTATGGCCAAAAACATGTTTGTTTAGTTTACAGCAACCATCTTCACATCCAAGTGGTCATTTGCGTTATGTTTGAGGAAATTCTTTTAAAGTGTTCTTGAGATATTGTGTTCATAAGAAGGGGAGGACCTGAAAAAATGTTTTCAAAGGTTTTTCAAGAATTATGAATCACAGGGGTCATTCAACATACAGTCATGAATATGCACAAAATTAAATTGATTGCTGATCGGGCAAGTAGTATTGAGATTAACTGTGGGCAAGCTTCAGGTCCGGTCTCACTCACACAGGAATGCACACAAGCGATTGCTGACGCCTGATGGAGATAATTAGGATCTCACTAAGTTTCAGTTGTGTTCAGTTTAGTATTTCCCCCACAGAGTAAATCACCTTTCCAACAAAGTTAATTAGAGATCTCTGGTCAGGTTTCAGTTCTTTATTTCACACAGAGACAGACATGGCCACAAATATCAAAAAGTTTCTGGTCGGGGCAACGACTATGGGCCCAGACAACAGGTGGCTGCCTGTCGTCCTCCGTGATGATGACACTGGGTCAGTATGTACAAAAACCCACATACAGTCTTGTCCATCACTGTTGGGACTTTAACTGAAATAAACCTATACATTGTTCTGTCTTTGTGGGAACATTTACAACACATACAGGTATACTTTTCTTTGTGGATACACACATACAAACATACACACGAACACGAACAGCAGCTAAGACAGCAGCTAAACTATATACCTACTGCCACAAACATAAAATGGGAATTATCTCACACATTTCCTCAGAAAATAAAAAAACACATCTTGTTGTGTCTGTTATATTTTCCAACGTCAAAGAAGAGAAAATTAAAAGATTTTGAAAAGATGTTGAAAAGACAATAGATGGCCACCTGTTGGTTGTTTGACGATGACTATCGGCCCCGATGACAGGCAGCTTCCTGTTGTTTGTTGGCGATGACTCTTAGCCTTGACAACCAGCGGCTTCCTGTCAGTTCGGTGACGACGACTCTGGGCCCCATCGGCAGGTGGCGGCCTGTCGCAGTTGTTGACAATGACTCTGGGCCCCGACAACAGACAGGTGCCTGTCATGGTTGGTGACGACTACTCTGGGTCCCAGTGACAGGCACCCATGTGTTGTCGTCAGCGTTGAGGAGTTTGGACGCTGACAACAGACAGGCACCTGTTGTGGTCATTAATGACAACTCTGATCATAATACTCAGTTTGTCAGTCCTACGTGCTTTATATTTCTCACTGGAAATTATTCACTGGAATCACACGTGCAGTGAGAATTTAAATTTTGCCAAAATACACTTAATAGCTTTCATTAAAGTCCTTCAAATGTCAATGTAGTGGTAAGTTCAATATTAAATTCCTTCAAAGTCTTCACTACAGACATATGAGTGTGGACAGACATGGATGTAAACTGTAACTTGACTGGTTAGTGGACACAAACAACATATATGGTGGTCATGCTAATGTCAGCAGATTTTTTCAAAGTCTAAGCCAGTTGCATCTGGCAGTTGAGCTGGCATTGCAGTAGGTGCTTCACTATCTGTTGCCTGTTGAGGATCTGCACTTTACTGAACGACCTCTTCCAGTTGTTACTGGACTGACTTTAGTATAGATACGCTTGATGCAACATACTGCTGTGCTATCCTGCTTTTTTGTGGCACTTTTCTCACTTTTTTCATTTCTTTCTATGATGATAGACACAAGAGCGGGAGCATTTTGTTCAGCAGCATGCAGGAAACAGCTACCTACAGGAAAAACCTTATTACAAAAAAACTGAAAAAAAGATGGAATTCAATAAACAAATCAATCAAATCTTTTGACTGAGTCAGCAATCAGGAGTTATGCTTACACCAGTTATGACCCTGTTTTGGTTAAATTATTTTTAGTAAAAGGCTATACAGCTATACAGAAATATAAGGCTTTTTTCAATTCATTTTCAAAAGGAAGGGACAATCCCTCAGATGTATGCCAAAAATCCTCCTGCCAAGAGAATATATGTGTAAAAGTGGACATTTTGTCATTAACATAACACACTATGCTATTTCTTGTAGTGTAATTGGCCTGTATTACATCAACTGGCACAGCTGTTTACGATCAGCCATTTGTGTTTTATGTATGACTGATACACATGAATTAGCCTGCTAAGAGCTGTCAAGGGATGGCTTCACATCCAAAGTGGCACTTCCATGCTTTATCGCCACGTCCTGCTCCTGGTAAATTTTTCAGAACCATTGTCATGGCGACAAGCTGAGAAACTACCTATTTTCCATCCCCATACAGCGAGTGGAACAAAGGTAAGAAAAAAAAAGGGGACGGAGGGAGGAGGGAGGAGGCAGGAGGCAGGAGGCAGGGAGGAAGGGGGGAAACGGCGGGGATTCCAGAAGACTACGTGGGACGCTGCTGTTGGCTGCACGTATTTCACAGCGTCACATGTGAGTCACAGGGCTGATGGCATCCTCATCTTCACTTGTCTGTGTGGGAGTGCACATCAAACTACGCAGACAGGATTTCAGATGGCGAGGACTCGGCTGATCCAACTGACGACAGGGGCAGCTGGTTTACCTCAGTAGTTGACTAATGAGGCATGTAGGACTCTCCCTGCTAGTCCACATAGATACACACACACACATGTCTCATGGCTTACCCCACAAACCCCGCCCCCTTTGCCTCTGGTTTGTTACCCTCTATTTACCTCTGTGTTAATCCTCTCCCCTTTCACATCCCCCCTCCTCCCCGCTCCCTTGCACGCTCTCTCTTTTGCTCCTCCTCTCTCTTCCCTCAAAGCCAGCAGGCTGCTATTTGATCCAGGCTGCTTGTTACATGATCTCCTGGAATACAACGCTCACTGCTCGATGGCTTTTTGGGTTGTTCTCGCTTGCATAGTGCAGTGCATAGAGTACGGAAGGATGCCAGCGCCACGCTGAATCTACATCATCTGACCTTTCCTTCCCCTTCCCTCCCTGTGATTGTAACCTTCCTATTTGTCCATCTCCCTGAACTCCCCTCTCACCCACTGTTGAGACCCCCTTACCCCCCGGTGTCCTGATTCATGCTGCTGTCCCCTCGACAATGTTACCATGTATTAACTGGCTGCAGCCTTTCCTTGTCTTGATCTCCTCTACCTTGCTTACGCGAGGCCACAACTGTCCATCCAGCTGCTTGTGTCCAGACCACCACACTGTGGACTGCACCGGCCAAGGTCTAACCAGAGTCCCAGACTCCATTCCTCTGGATGTTCGCCGTCTCCTGCTTTCCAACAACTGGATTCCCTGGATCCCCTCTGACTTCCTGGTCCTCTACAGTGATCTGGTCTACCTGGACCTAAGGAACAACTCCCTCTCCCAGCTGGAGCCAGGGACCCTGAGCACTTCCTCTAGATTAGTCTTCTTGGACTTGGGGAGCAACAACCTGACTGAGATCCCCTCTGGAACATTTGGGGAGTCCAGGAGTCTAATCAAACTGCGACTGGGGAACAACCCCTACCTAAACATGGTGGGCAGGGATGCTTTCACAGGGTTGACATCTTTGAGGGAGCTGGAGCTGGAGAGGAACGGTCTCACAGAGCTGGATGTCAGCATCCTGGAATCCTTACCCTCCCTCCGGTTGCTGCGTCTGGAGGGCAACCCCTGGTTCTGCAACTGCCACTTTGCCAAACTGTTTGTATGGCTGCTGGAGAACCGCCACAAGCTCCCAAAGGGTAAGATATAAGCTGCTTAAAGTATGGACCTGCAGTCTTTGTCCCAGTCAAGTGGAGAGGAAATCCAATCATTTCCCTGACATACATGTACTCTTAACATATGATTGAGCAGTTGCCATCAGAACAAATGAAACCCAATGAAATAACAAAAACACATCCATGCAAAAACAAACCTTGTCAGTTAGAGTGATGCAAGTGACAACAGGTCTCCATCTTTGTGGTCAGAGGTGCACAACACATTATCTGTGTCGCACTACTTTAGTCGCAAAATGGTAGTGAATTAGAAGACAGTTGCATCTTGTTTATCTTGTCCTAGAGTTGATTTTTTGTTATTATGGGGATAGGGACAGGCGAAGCTGTGACACCAGACACAATGGATGAGACAAAGCCATTGTTGCACACTGCATAATATTGAAGGCATTTATACAGACATCAGTGCAACTTGCACATGCAGAATAAACCAGATTTACTTCATGTTTTTCGGGGAAACATAGACTTAATTTACTTTAAGAAAAAAACTTTGTATACAAATATAATTAATATAGTTATTGTTAAGGTAAAAAATACAAAACACTGATAAAAAACAAATATGTTTTTATTTTCTCTGGAACGAGGAATGAAAAGGTCCATAGTGCAGACTCACTTCACTAACTGAATGAGTATTTGACCAAATGTACCTGATTTTCACTTTCAACACAGGTCATTTCAGGTAAAAAACTGATTTCTCCAGGAAATATTTTATCTTATTTTTGGATCAATATTGCTCACAATCAGCAAGTATTATAGCACAGTGAGCTCATACTGCATTAACAAAGAAACAAAAAACACTTTGAAGAAACACTGTGGACCCCTCCAAATACTGACACATATTGTGTGTAATAAACTTAATTTTGCAAAGTGCTTTGTTTAAACTTTAAAAAGTACCCCACAACTACCAGAGAGCTGTACTATGAAGGAAGCTCAACGCAGCAAGGCTTTCTTTGCATGAGCTGCTTAACAAAACCTAAAACCTGTCAGAGATAACAGGTATCACAGCAATGGTTATCAATTTGCTTTGATAACTCTGACTTTCTTCTTAAGGCTCTAGCCAATTGCTGCATCATGTGACTCTTCTTCCACACAAAGTGAAGAACCACCCACTTTCATCAAAATGAGCAAGTTGTTATAATGAAGAGCTGTGGAAATGACAAAATCAACATTGTTGCTGCAAATAAGGCAGGAGAAGAAGAATGCTGTCTGAAAATTACTGATGGACTGAATGTGATCTTAATGCTGTCATTTGTTTCTCACATGACAACTGCACATTAAACTTTAAACTTCATACACCAGATTTAAACATGATGTCAGTCTTACACTGTCTCATGATGACAGAGACGTGCAGATCACTGAAGTTTTTGGACATATCAAAGTAAAGTGAATGTAACTGACTGAAGATTTGTGATAAATAGGATAGACTCAGCAATTTTCTGATCAGTGTTCTGAGCTGCAATATCAGCAATACAAAACAGACTTTAAATAGTTGCAGTAGTATTCACAGTGGTATCTAGTTGGTTCATCATTCTTTTAGTGTGTGGATGGTGCACTGTGTACATTTAAAGTATTAATATGACCTGAAGCAAACATGAAAAAATGACTCTGCATCACCAAACGGAGGTTCCTGTGACAGCGTGATGCAGACATACAGTATAGTGGCACTTTTTACAGCTGATTTAATCTGAAATTCAGATTATAACCTGCTCCCCACCCGGGTTATGAGATCAGCATCAGTTACCATGGTGATCTAACCAGGTTAAAAAAAAGAGCCACCTTAATGACATTGAAAACTCTGACTTTAGACACTACATACCTTGCTAACATATCCCTTCATAGTACACCCATCAGCAGTTGGAGTTCTCAGCTCAGCTGTCATGACGTGGCCATAGTATGAGCATCAGTCACATGAGAACAGATGGATATACAGGAGATGGAAACTCCTGTCTTTGTTGAGAAGATGGCCTCTGGTTTGATGTGGGATGTGACTGTTCTCCTGATCTTTCTCCTGATCTTTCTGCTGATATGATAATATTTACCATTTGCCAGATTATGTTGAGACCAGTTTCAGTCTTGAAACACAGACTGAAAGCAGCTCAGGTGTGCAACTGAGCCAGACTTTGAGTAAGAACTTGTAATATTCTGTAGAACAATAAATCATATTTCACATGCTAATTTTAGCTCTTCAAATCTTTATCTGCAAAGTAACTAGTATCTGAAGCATCCAAATATGTGCGGAGGGGTAAAAGTACAATTATCAACATTATCTGTACTTAAGTACAGGTAGTAAATGTGCTTACAATAGTTACTTTGAACCACTGGCAACATACTAACACTTAAATATACATACATTATCATGACACTTTGACCTACAGTATAACACCTTTTAACATTTCCTATCACAATGTTTGCCCATTCCTTACACACTTGTTGCAGAATTTGGCTCATTGTGTCAAAACTCTCCACACAAGTCAATAAGACACTACACATATAAACCTCTCACCTCAGTGTCAAAATGAAATATTGCAGTCAAAATCTAACAGTCGTTTTTGAAAATTGTATTTTTACACCGAAATGATACACACATGCACCATTTGAATTACTCTCTCAAGGCAGCAACAACTCGTCATGGAAAGAATATTGAAAATCTGTACTCATGTACTGTTACATTGCTAAATATTACTCAGTTACAAGTAAAAGTAGTGGTGTTAGAAATATGCTAAAGTAAAAATACAAAGTAGTCACTGCAAAAAACTCCTCGCAGTATTAGTTACTTTTAAATGTTGTCACAGTCACCTCTCCAAGTTAGGTTTGCAAATTTTGTGTGTGTGTGTGGGGGGGGGGTTCTTAACCAACAGTTGAAAACATTAACAATCAAGTAATCATTGGTCATTTATAAAACAAATACTTTTTTTCATTTTTTTGTCCATTTAAGTTTAAGTTCCCCTATGGCTCTGTCGCTATTGATTAAATATCCACAAACACATTTAGATTCTTAACAGTAATTAATCAATTATAATTAATCATTAACATCCTTACTCCAAATATGTGGCACAGCATTTTTGGTTTTGTTTTGTTTTGTTTTGTTTTGTTTGAGTTCATGTTTTCAGTGGCCCGTTTTACCTTATTGGCAACTAAAATGCAGATGAAAGGTTTAGATATTAATTCAAAATTGTACTCATCACTCAACTACTATATGATTTTAAAAGTAACTAAGTAGATTACATTTGTAAGGCATACTTAAGCACAGGTACCCAAAATAACTGCTTAATTAAAGCATTTTGAGTATTTGTAATTAGTTACTTCCACCCCTGGCAACAACACACTGACGTGCTTCATACAAAACATTGCTGTCTTGTTTACATTTTCTCATCCAGGCTTCTGCAATACATCTGTTCACACTTCAGTGAACACAAACATAGAAAGAAAGGCTTCAGAAAATATACAGCTTATTTAGTTTTTACAGCAGGAAAGACACAACAAGAAGGTAATCAATATAATATGTTTACTGTATGAAAACCAAAAAAGTTCTACCCTCAGGAGGTCATCTGTCAGGTCCTCATCTAACTGATATCTCTAATGCTTAGCAGATGGGTACTAAGAGTGTAACGATTCATTCATGCATCCGATGCATCGGACTTTAATGTGTAAGATATGAGTGCATCGGTTCAGACGGCCTGCATATCGATACATCTCAATAGGGTGTGCATGTTTCATTTTTGGCATCAAGGAACTGCCATTGTGCGCTCCCTCCTCTTCATTTACTCAAAACAGATGGTGTTGAAAACAGCACATTGTACCTCATCGCATCGCTAAACTTTCATAACGTGCAAGTATAGAATAAGTTTTGGGTTTTAGAAGAAAGATGAGAAACACTGCTGCAAATCATTTATGCAAAACGTGTCCGACAGCAGAGTACAGAGCCACGAGTCTGACCCACAGAGACATCATGTCACTGTGAGAACAGGTAATACTTCACTGTTCCATATCAAACCAAAACATTGGCCATTTAAAAATTTCTAAGATACATCATATCATCGAACATGTATCGAGATACAAATCGAATTGTTCTCAGTCAGTGAAATAAACACCCCTAATGGGCACTGATGATGTTCTGATGATTTAAATTAAGCGCTGCAGAGTGCTCCTGTTCTGGGCTGTGCTCGTCCCATGCCAAATTGTAATGGCAGAATGCCTCCTTTTGCTCTTAAAAAAAACCCAAAGAACTTGTCACTGGAATTTTGCCTTCTTAAGTTTCCTTACAAAATATAGCTGTTTCTGAGCCTTCTTTATGAGGGTGGAGATGCGTGATGTCCATGACAGGTTCTCTGCGATGTTGATTCCCAGGAACCTAAAACCATAGTCATTGATCAGGTTGTTATCAGGTTTCTGCAGAGGCTTGATAACGAGCTGATCATTTGAATCAGGTGTGTTGGAGCAGGGAAACATCTAAAACATGCAGGACAGTGTGCCTTGAGGACCAGGGTTGGGAAACACTGCATTACACAATGAGCTTCATGGGAGAGATTGTGTTGAATGTTGGGCTGAAATTTAAAAAAGGATAGCATACTGATGTAGGTGTTGTTTTCCTCAAGTTGACCTGGATCTGTGGATCTGTTGATTCTTAATGCAAACTGGTGAGGGTCCATGTTGGCTGCTCTTCATGTGCTGAAGAACCAGTTTGTCAAAGAGCATCATCAGAATTGGGGTGGATACCACAGTCATTCATTCAGTCAGTCAGACACAGTCAGTTATTTAGACTAGACAGTGTAGACTTTCTAAGCATTAGGGACAACAGTTGTTGTCTTGAAGTGGGTGGGAACACTCTCATGTGACATATATTAAAGATGTCAGTAATGATTTTAGTGCATGGCCCAGAATGTTATCAGGCCCAGTAGCTTGCAGTTACTCTCAGCAAGATTCCTCTGGAGTAGATTTTACAGCTGACTCTTGAGGAGATCAAAGTGATCAATGTGTTAATTAGCTCATCTGGTAATGTGGCCTTACAAATGCAAATGTAGTATTTGATGGTCTGGATCACTTGTCTCATTTGATGTTGTTGAAACTGAGGTCTTTCTCCAGTCTCTGCTGATGCCAGGTGATGAGCCCTCACCTCTCCATTCACCCAGGCTGTCAGGTTGGGGAATGATTTAACTGTCTTTTTTTCTCACCACATCACCAACATGATTTCTGATATATGATGTCACTGATGATGTATATTCCTCAAAGTTGATGTAATTCTGCTGGATGGCAGCATGTCTGAGCATCTGCCAGTCTGTGCACTCAGAATAGTCCTATAGAGCTGCTGCAGCTTCATGCATCCACACTTTTTTTGATGGTTTGACCCTTTTTATCAGCTGGATGTAGGTTGATTACCCTGCCAGGCAAGATTGCAAGATCACAAGATCACACGAGAATCCATCTTGGCAGGCTCCAAGCTATTGGTTTGTGTCGACACTAGAGGTGGTGTGAGCCAATCAATGTCCTCGGAGGGACCACTGGCAGCTACAGGCATGGTCTCAGGTGTGCTGACAGTGAGAAGCATCCATGGAAATGATTTGTCTTGAACAAACAGTAGTGGCTCCTGAAGAGGTTAGTGTGGACACAACATTAGTATTTCTATAAAAGATGTTTTTGCTCTTCTTCCGGCCGGCTTCAGTTTGGTGAGTTGATCTGATTGGTTGAAGTTAGCCCGTGTTAGACATGACAGATGGTTCATCCAATCACCTGCCAAGTGTTTTTACAAAAGTGCGTTCCCTTTTCCAAACAGTTTTTATTGAAACCTTCCCAGACAGTTCTGTATAACAAACCAGTGTCAGGTTAGTAGGTCGGCAGGGAAATATGGCCTGATTTAGAGCTGCAACAACTACTCGATTGATCAATTAGTTCTCAACTATTAAATTAATCAATTAAACTATTTTAATAATCCTATAATTAATTAGAGTCATCTTTAAGAATAAATGTGCAAATTCTCAGATTTCAGCTCCTAAAATGTGAATATTTTCTGGTTTCTTTAGTCAGCTTTGACAGTAAACTGAATATTTTGAAGACATCATGTTGGGCTTTGGGAAACATGGATCAATATTTTATCCCATTTTCTGACATTGTATAGACCAAACAAATAATCAATTAATCAAGAAAATGACCAACATTAAGCAATGATGAAAATAATTGTTACATGTGTAGACATGTGTAGCTGACATCTTAACACTGAAAACACATTTGTCCAAACAGAGTCCTTCTCCCCTTTTCTTACTTCACCATTGAGTGCGATAGCTTGATCTGGGATGTAATGATATGACGATACAGAACAATCTCTTCCTTTTTTCTTCATTTTATTTTCACACATTAGCCAGAAGTAGGTTGGGTAGTGGAACAGCATCAGGTCCAAGCTGGGTTAGATTAACTCTCTTCCCTGTCTACCTGGGGCAATTGCACAGCTTGCAGTGGCATTTGGTTCGACTGGTCTGGCTGGGTGGGCCAGAAGATGCCGTGGGCAGTAATCGCCTTAAAGTCTGTTGTACATGACCCAATCTCTGCGCAAACCAAGCGCAAGTGGCAAGCGCCAGGCGCAATGGATTTAATTTATTCAAGGTGTGTCCAAATCCACCTTTGCCGTCTTGTGTCAGGAGTGATATTCTGCCCTGCCCTTTGCGCCACCAGCACAAAGCAGGATACACCTATCAGGTGTGCTCATGTGACGTCATTAATTCACAGGTTAGTTTAGGCCGAACATGCAATGAACCAATCAGAAAGTCAGCTCTCATCACCTTTAAGAGGCAGGTGCGCCAGCAGCGCAAGCAGTGTCAGCATGATGGTGGATTTACCAGGAGGAAAAAGATTTTTAAAGTGAGGAGACAGATCTCCTGATTCGAGGAGTGAAAATGTGATATATGGAGACAGCAGGACGTCTCCAAAACAGCTTCATGTGTAAATAATTTATTTTACATTAACGCCTGCAAAAAACAATACAATAAATGAACCGCAAATATCATGCAGATATGTAACTGCTTATATTTTAACCTGAAGCACGTTGAAAGTATGTTGTATTTTATAATTAATTATTATCATCATCATCATTATTAACTCTGCTGGCTGAGGAGAGGGGGAGAGAGATGGTGCAGTAGAGAGCGGAGGCGAACTGATCCAGTCCAGCCGCGAAGCTTCCCGGTTCTGCTGGCCCACCTGACCCAGGTGGAGGAGCAGATACGTGGCTGTCTTTGCTCCTCCTTCTTCTCCTCTCCCACCTAATCCTCATCTCCTCCTCGCATCCTCGCTCCTCTGACCCGCTGCGAAACAATCAGAGAGACACTCTCATGTCAGCATTCTCATCTCGAACCAGGAGATCTGTCTCCTCACTTTAAAAATCTTTTCTCTTTGTTTCCTCCTGGTAAATCCACCGTCATGCTGCCTTTGCTTGCGTTGCTGGCGCACCTGCCTTTTAAAGGTGATGAGAGCTGACTTTCTGATTGGTTTATTGCATGTTCAGCCTAAACTCGCCTGTGAATTAATGAGGGCACTTGGGCACATCTGATAGGTGTATCCTGCTTTGCGCTGGTGGTGAAAAGGGCGGGGCTGGGCAAAATATCACTCCTGCCCCTGGCACAAGACAGCAAAGGTGGATTTGGACATACCTTTAATACCTTCCGCTTTCCACTTGTGCTTTAGATCAGCATAAGACAGGGCCCTAAGGCACAAGTGGTTTTTACACCAATGCTGAGCACAAGATAGCAAACGCGCCAATCACGCCTTTGTTTTGCCTTCATGTTTAGACCTCACGCCCACAGAGGCACAGACCAAGTGCGTTTGCTATCTTACACACATGGCAAAAATGGCACTTGCGCTGGTGTAAGATAGCAAAACCACTTGCGCTGGCGGCACAACGGCTTTGTGCCGGGCGTAAGATAGGGCCCTCTGTGTAACATTCATTCATTCATTGTCTGTAACCGCTTAATCCAAAAGGGTCGTGGGGGGCTGGAGCCTTTCCCAGCTGACATTGGGCAAGAGGCGGGATTCACCCTGGACACCAGTTCATCACAGGGCTGACACATAGAGACAGACAACCACTCACACTCACATTCACACCTACGGGCAATTTAGAGTCACCAATTAACCTAGCATGCATGTCTTTGGACTGTGGGAGGAAGCCAAAGAACCCGGAGAGAACCCATGCAGACATGGGGAGAACATGCAAACTTGCTGTGAGGCAGCACCGTGCAGCCCGCTCTGTGTAACAAATTATAATAAAAATGAAGCAAAGTTTGAAGGAGTTACTGGCCATCACCAAGGCAATAGGTATAAACATGTTTCCAGAGTCAGTAATGCACAAGCCTAAAATTGATTTTGATATTAAAGCTCACTTGGCAGAGAACTGGCTACTTTTTGTGCTATGTCACTTAAAAAAGCAATTGGCCTCATTCACTAACATGTGCATTGAAATGTTATGATGGTGTGCACAAAAACGCTCCCACACAAAGTCACCGTCTGATTCATGAAACATGCGCCCAGCCAAGATTGTTCTTGCCACCATGCTTATGTGAGTTAGAATCATTCTAAACTGTCTGGCTCACCCACTGCCTGCAATCTGACACGCCCCCTTTCGTCTATATAAAGAAATATGTTTGCATAGGAAAGTATCATAGAGAATGTGTTTAAGCTGTTGTAACACTGTTACATCTGAGCAGAATTAGGCATTGCTGCAGTGTGTGTGGGTGTTAATTAGTGTTTATATGAGTTTAACCACTGTGAAACAAGCAGGACATAATGCTTTATTTCCCTGATGCTGTCGACCAGTGCTGAGCACCACCTTGCCACATTCAGTCTGTACTGTGAACACACCACTGCAATGGCTGTGCCTGAGGAGGAAACCAGAAAAGGAACTTTAGCAACTAATAATAATAACTCCTTGGTCTGCAGTAACCAAAGCATGGTGCATGTTGTGTCCCTGTGTCTGTGTCTCAGATGAAAGAGACTGTGTCTCAGATGAAAAACAAATGCTTTAACAGCAACAAGCTAATGCATTAAATAGAAAAACAGAGCAGAGGAAAAATAAGGAAACAGGCAGAAAACAAGGAGTGCCTGATCTGTGAGCCCAGCATGAGAGGCTCACTGCAATTATTGAAAATATCTTTAAGTGGGATTTTAAAAAAATTAGGTAGAAAGTGGTGACATCCAGCAAAGACAAAGACACCCAGTAGTGATGGTAATAATAATAATAATAATAATAATAATTAATAATCTAGCACAATGTATTCATAAAATGCAACACAAAGTGCCTAACATAAAAACAGATAATCATATTTATGATAAAATCATAAAAAGAAGGACAAAATATTTTGTTCTTTTTGTTTTTCATGAATGTGGGTTTTATATTCTTTACATTTAGTTAAGGGTGTGTTTCAACATTTTCTAAGACAACCAGGCTGTCATCATTTGTGCATACACATAGTCTGAGGCAGTTCTGAATTTCTTTGCAGAGTACAAACAAATTCAGGTAAGAAAATTATGATGAATCTCAGATTTGTGCTTAAAACTTTCATACACACTGATGGTGAATGAGGCCCAATGACTTATTTCAATACAGTAACACTGTGTAAAGCATAGGAGTGGAAGTGCTCTGTTGGTCTTTACCTGGGCTGTCATGGTTCTTGAGTTTAAATAAGAATGAGTGAGAGAATTACAGGGCAACTTACATTCTGTGAACACAATCCCTGACTGTTTACATCAGTTGGGTCAATGTGAACAAGCAACATGATTTATTCAGCACTACAGTGTGTCTGATACTGTGACACCACAATACTCACACAAAGCTACCCATGTCTTGACTCTTTCCTCACAGCAAGAATTCACTCTATACACAGCTATAGCACACACCCATACAGTTTGATTAAATGGCTTTAGGAGTTGAGTGAACTGATTTGATCATAGTCAAACCATGACCATCCATGGTCCTGGCTACATTTTGAATGGTGTGTGTTTGTATGTATGCACTTGTGTCTATATATACATACTGTATAATTCTAGCTGTATGTCCCTGTCTCTGTTGCCATTTTGCATTCCTGTTGACATGTACATGTGTATATTGGGGATGAAACAGATACTGTTTTTTATGATAAACCATGATAACGTTCCAGAAGATCAGTTGTACCATTTCAGATTTCAGAAGGACCAGTGTGTGCATTTAGTGGCATAGTGGTGAGCGATCTCACCCTCCCTTATAGGAGAACGTATACTGGTTGCAAAAATCATGCAAACCACGAAAGGCCATATCTAGAACCAGTGTTTGGTTTGTCCTTTCTGAACTTCTGTAGTAACATGATGGTGCAACATGGAAGTACTTTTCAGCACATTTTAGGGGTTGGTGGATTTATCCCAAAATATTGATATTGATATTGTGTCATGTTTTTGAAGACTCATTCTTGCTCAAGACAAGATAATTTAAGATAAAATAAAAAAAGATAAATTTTATTGATCCCACAATGAGGAAATTCACAAAAGGAGTGAGTGATAAATAGGATGCAAATAAAATAAAGATAGAATAAAAATATATAATATAAAACAATAAATTCAACAAACCACTCAAGACTGTATGCACTACACCTTTCACATATACAGATATATGGAGATGTTTGGATATGTGGACAGATATATGGGTATATATGCATAACTGTGCAGGATAATTGCACACATGTTGTAACACACATGGTGTGTAGCATTCTATTAGGAGAAAATTATATAAATAATTTTGCTAACTGCTAACTACTAACTGCACAGAGAAACAGATTGGATTGCACAGAATACAAGCAGCAAAAGCACAGAAAGGGGTTGGAGCTGCTATAACCGGCTGACCGGCTATATATATATATATATATGGATTCACCTCATAAATAATGATACATTGCTCTCTCCTACATCAAAGCACATAAACAGCTTTTAATAATAAAAACTATCCATGTCAATATCAGCAATTCTAGCACTGTTGGTACATTTTAACAAAATTGTGATAATATTGATAACTTAGTGATGATTTGGGTCACTATAATCATGATATGAAAATTTCATGTCGTCTCATCTCTAGTACACAACTATCTTTGTTCATGTAATCCTCTCTGTGAGTGTGTTTGTATCTGCATGGAACAAATATATGTGTAGTTGTGTGCACATGAATACATGCATTTGCTCATTTCAGTAACATATATCTGCATGTGTACACCTGTACATGTCTTTGATCACACACTTTTGTGCATGGCTGTCTGTGTGTGTTTTCTGTCCATGTGCAGTGCATGTGGTGCCTGTATGAATGTTGTGTGTTCCTGCATGTGTCTTTGTTCACGTAACATTATGAATATATTTCAGTGGTTGTGCTCATGCACTAATGTGTGCATATTTGTATCTTTGGATCTGTTTATGTTGTCATATTTGTGTTCTTGTCTATATATGTGCAGTGTGTGTGTTAGGAGGTGTGTACCTGTCTGTCTGACTGTCTGTCTCCTGCATGTCTGTGTGAGCATGAGTCTGGCTGCCTGTTGTAGTGCCACGTGACTGGAATATCACCAAGCGATGAGGTCACTGAGTCCCTTTTCATGTGGAAAACCCCTTCTGGTCTTACAGTGACTCACACATATACAAACACACATACACAGCCAGACACACACGTATAAACACACACTTGACAATAATGTCTAGTGACTCTTGGGTACAGCAGTGCTGCAAAGGAATCAGGATAAAATGGAAGAGCCTCTCTCTACACATTGGACAAAATGTTTTCGAGGTGTTACAGTGCTTTGGTACAGAAAACACTCTACTCTGTCTCTAGTTTTCAGTTTACAATGCTTGCAGAGACTACAACTAATACACATCTAATATGAACTATATTAAATATTAGCCTTTGGTTTTAAAGAGTTATGTAATAGTAATAGCACCTGTGGTTCCTAATACAGGGATACAGTCTAACCTGCAGCATATATGTTGTATAAAGATGGATTTCTACTAGTCTCCATCGATGCTGTAGGCAATGCCAGTGGTTACACGTAACAGCTCCAAAATTGAAATTATGTTTCAGGGCTGCAGCATCTATAGAGATACAACCATTGCTGGATTACCAACTGGCTGGATTACCCCGAGGCAAAGCATGCAACTGCACCAGAGGCCCTGAGAGCTTAATGCTTACTGTGTGTCATCTAGTTTGTGCTAACTGAACTGAAAATCTGTTTGAGAATATGCACCATTGATGCCCATGACATGACATGAGCCATTAAACCTGCATTCACTGATTTTTTTTGGCCAACAGGGGCAGTGGTCAATACAACACTGATATTTTATAACCTTACAAAAAATGGCATTGCTAACATATTAGTAGTCTGTTGCCTATTTTACACGACCAGCAGACACAAAGCTACATAAGCATTCATGAAAGAGTTTGTTTGCATTCACATGATGGATGTAACTCTCTTTTTGCTCTGCTTTGGCCTCAACCAGATCTTGAGAAAGATAACTGGCTTCCGGGGAAATGGGGTGCCAGTAGTTGATTTCTGCCCTAGGCTTGTCCTTAAGTTGTTTAACTTGTGCCAACACAGAGGGGTCTGGCAGAAAACAAAGGGTCATTTAGTAACATCAAATAAACTAAAAAAGAGAGAAGGATCATTACGTCACATTGGTGCCATGTTTGGAATCTGTTGGCCCAGTTAGTGCAGTGGTGAATGGGTTGACCACTCTGTCATCTTCACCCTCTCAATTTCACAGATTACTGATCTGAGTGACGGAGGCACCAGTATCTTGGTGTGTTGTTGTTGAGCTTTCAAGGTACATTTCATCTGTATGTGTGTCTTAATTCAATAATTCCTTTGTATGCAAGTTACTTTAATGTTATGCTAGATTTATAACAGATGGGAGCTTCTTATGCATATGTGATTGAGGTCAGTAACAGGCATTGGTAAGTTATCTTAACTGTGATAATACCCTAAGTAAATTAACCGCTAACATTATGTAGTGTAATCTAATGTTACAGTTCCAGGTGATTCACCACAGCAGGGACACCTGCCATCAAGTTTGTTGTTAAAAGTTTTTCTAAAAGTTTCTGTAGACATTGTAGACATTGCAGTTGTGACTTCGCTATTAAGCCACCCTGCTCCTTGCATTATTTAGCTCTGTGTCTCTCAGTCTGAATTCCCGCCGACCACTGAGTTCTGTGGAGTGAGACAGCTATAACATTGAGAAAGTTCAGTATATCAACTGGTTCTCTTGTTGTTTTCTCTCTTCTTCCCAGGTATGGAGGGTATAGAGTGCTCCTTGCCTCTGGATGGACGTCGTGTTCCCCTCAGTTTACTGTCTGAAGACAGTTTCCGGGAGTGCCATGGTACCCTCACTCTAACTGACTACCTCATTGTCATCTTCTCCGGCATCTCTGTTTCAGTGGCGGCCATCATGGCCAGCTTCTTCCTCGCTTCTACAGTCCACTGCTTCCAGCGCCTCAGCAAAGGCAGCAAAGGAGATGAGGAGGAAGGAAATGACTGATGGGGGGAGGGGGAAAAGAGAATTACATAAAATGCAAGTGTTTCCTGCAAAACTCTTGCTGAGGGGTTCTCTCAGTATCCCAGAGAGGGCTCAACAAATGAGAGCAAAGAGAGATTGGTGGTGGGAAAGGTGAAACAGCCACATTCTGAAAGCACTTACCATGTCAAATCCAAGAGCACGCTTGAGCTATCATGAGAATCACAGACTGGTTCAGGAAATGTCAGATAGGCTTGAATCACTCTGAATAGGTATTTTGTTCACTGAATGTAGCAATTTACACTTCTGTGTACAGTATTGACTGTAGAGACACTGATCAGTGAAATGAGAGCAGGAGAGCTGCAGCATTACACCACATATACTAATGAAAAACATATGCAGTCCTTCTCAATAAGGCTGAAATTGGTAAAGGTTTTCTAGGTGGAGAACGGACACAAGTGATGTAGTACTGGGACTATAGGGAGTCAAAGATCAGAAAGGGAAATATAACAGATTACACCTATGGTGTTGGTAGGAAGAGCTCATACTGGGAGGTGACCAGTAAAACCTGTATTGTCCTTTAGAGTTATTCAAAGGTCTGAAATTATGTACCCAATTTAAAAAACACAACTGTGATTTAGGCCAAAAAATTGGACTACAGGGTATTTTACTCTTTTGAGATGGTCCCAGTGTTAGATTTAGTCAATCATAAATTCAGAAATGTTTGCAGTGACAAGCCAGACAGTGAGTGACGGCATCAAAATAATCTCTCTTTTACACCTCTCCATCTCTGCACTTGTGTGCAGGACAGTGCATTGTGCTCAGGTGGACCAACATTAGAGTGTCTGTAATATCATCTGCAATTTCTTGTAATAGTCCCAGCAATGTTTCATCTTAAAGTATACTGAAGTAGCATATCACATAACATGGTTCAGCTATGTTTGAGTCGAAAAATGCTGTAAATGCACTCATATCTTAAGATGTTTAATGTGACAGTGAAATTAGAATCATGTATTATATTATATTGATGCAGAAGCGGAAGTCTTTAGTCTTTAGACAGCAGTATCCAAAACAAATAGAGTATTCAGTTCTTTGTGTGCAATAAATTTGAAATGAGCAGCAGTTAATAAATCACTGCAAAAACCTTGAGGACGCAATTTAGAGTGTCTGCGCCTCACTGTAAAATTGATTGTCCATGCCAATTTATTTTGAAAAAACAACAGCCAATAGGAAAACTCTAACCAGTCCCTCCAGGAAGCTGCAATTTTGCGATTGCAACAATTGACACAAATTCAGCCAATGGCAATGAATTCTGTATGACCTTGCAATTTTGTCCAGTCATCGCAATTTTTCTGCAAATTTCACGAATAATTGTACTTTCCTGTGAGTTCCAGCAAACATAGTCCAGTCCCCTCCACACTAAAATCATACTTGTGTCTAAATGTATCAACTCAATGTTTTTATTTACTATTTTTGTATTTTTATTTTTTTATTTTGTCACAGGTACTGAAGAGATTTATTGTAGTTTATCATAGTTACTGACATTTATCAACACTCTGTGCACTTATATTTTTTTTTATAATTTTGTAATTTTGTTTTGCTGGTTTTAAGTTTGCACTCCAAAAAGATTTTTGCTTCTTTGTGGAATACCCCAAATGTGAGTATATTTTGTGAGAAATTTTGTAATCTTGAGCCTTTTTGGTAAGCTCAGATAGAACACCCACACTTAGTATAGTTTCATTCTCCCTTTGCCATTTATTTTTAATGATTCAAAGTAGAATTTAAAAAAAAAAAAAAAAAAAAAAATTAAAAAACACAACTTTTTTTGCAATTTTCACTTGTTCCAGCCTTTTTTTTTTTTTTTTTTTTTTTTTTGCAAAAGGCACCTAAAAACATTGTAACATGTATTACGTTTTTTTTTTTTAGAAAAAATGCCATAACATCAGGAATTTTAGGCTACAACAATCCCCCAAAAAGCCTGCGAAATCCTGGAGGGACTGTCCAATATTGACTTCATCCCTCAGTAAATCAGGAACAAACATTCCTGTTAGCAAACAGAACATGCCAGGTAGTTTGCAACACAGAACCATTTGGGATGTTGTACTTAGAAACTGTTTGGAAAAGAGCAGGCACTTTCAAAAAAAAATTTGGCAGGTGATTGAATGAACCAACTGTCTGTTATATGTAACACGGTCTAACTTCAACCAGTCAGATCAAACTCTTGCCAAAGCCAGTAGGGAGAAGAGTGGAAACATCTTTTCCCTCGAGAAAAGTCATCAGTGCTGTTCTTTGCTCTTCTTTCGATGAAAAAAATACTTGACTGCATTTGAAATTAGATTGTACTACAGCAGTCTATCACTATGTGCACTATAACACAACACCAACTGCAAGTCAAAGCTATCAGTTTCTTATGGATTCAATAAAATACATGCCACTGCATAAAGGAATAAATCAAATAAGTCATAGTCCAAACCGGACAAAGTAGCTGAGCTTTCCCTGGAAAAGAATTGTTGAAAATACTTGATGTTTTAAGTCAGAGCCTACGCAGAGCTAATGAGGCTGTGTTTGTGCCAGGTCATTGGGTTTACAGGTTGAGGTTTAGGTCTACCCAAGACCTTTACTGAGAGGTTCCACTGGTACAGCAGGTAGCTAAGTGCCTTGCTCAGCACCATCTTGGTTGTTGAAAGAATAATTGTCAGGGTTGAAAACAAACTTTCTCAAATATTGAAATATTCTCATTTTAAATTTCTTTTTTTTATTATTTTCTTTTATTCCAGTACTTAAACAAAAGCCTCATAATGTAGCTGAAGATATATTGAAATATATTCAATTACTCAACCTGTTAACTTTGCACATCAGCAGACTGAACTGCAGTTTACAGGAAACTGCAGTCAACATTGAGGTGTCCACTGAAGTGCTGGTTCAGAGGTTGACAAAGATATTCTGTGTCTATAAGTAATACATTTTTCTGTATGGCCAACTTTTGATTAGTCCAGACTTTCACTGTAATCCACTGAAACAATAACATTTCAGATACAGCTAATGGTAGCCGAGAATTTGGACTTTCCCTCCTCAAAGTTCCTTACCCACAGAGCCTACATGCCTGGCTGCACATAAATATCAGCTCATAAAGTCAAGCCTGCTGAAGGCAATTTCTTTCCATTTTGCATGAGTTATCATAAGTAATAGAAACATTTACATTTATTTTATGACAGGGTTATTAGCAAAATCACTATTATTATACATAAATAATCAACTGGAGAACAGACAGAGATCACAATGGCTCTGTTGCCACTCAACTTAATAGACCTAATATAGACCCATAAAGCTTCAACTACAGAACAAGTTGTGTCCAGAGTTCACGTTCAGGAAGTAGTTGGCTGTCTGGCTGCATCTACATGCACATCGGCTCTCCTTGGCCTAAAAGTAACATGTTCATGCCCCCTGACATTGGGTTTTCCAACGACTTTGTTGAAGGTACATGGACAAACTTACAAGTCATGATACTGTATCCAACCTGGCTGCAGAGCATTGCATTCTTTAAAAAAATAATAATAAAATTCACTGATTTTCTAGCACCCACAGAATATTCAGTTTTATATATCAAAATAAAGAACAAATCTTCTAGTTTCAGACACAAAAGCGTTCTGTTTGAGCTTTCTTCATTCTTTTTTATAAGCAGTTCAGTGTTGGTTGGTTGCATCAAAAAAATCACTTTTCAGACAAAAAAATGAGAAACTGCATTTTTATGAAAGAGACATTTTTAAGCAGAATATCGACTTCATATTATGTAGTGACATCACTGTCACCAGTGTGGCTAACATTAGCTGTGTGTGTCCCCTGCCTGAAACACTCTGTCCATGAGGTCGGGGGCTGGAGTGCTGTCTGACCTAGCTGTGATGCAAATCCCAGGGGCTGCGGTGTAAGCAGCCTTGCTGTGTCCCAGCTACTGTGGAGGTCCAGGGACTGTAGCTCAGTGGCTGGGTTGCAGCGCTCTCTGTCCCATGGATCTGCTGCTGAGCACTTATATTTTCATGCTAGATAACACCATCTTCTACTGCTGCTGCTCAATTCAAGGGACAATTTTTTGTCAGATGATCTTTTACAGCGTCCACTACCTCCTGGCAGTGAAAACAGCAATTATACAGGGTGTCCATAAAGTCTCTTTGCAATTTAATTACAAAAGCAAATGAATAGACAAATCTGTGGAAATTATTACAAAATGAAAAGTAGATATTGAATTAATTTAATACACCTCTATATGGGCACCATTAGTTGCACAAAGCACATCAAGACGGTTCTCGATTTCTTGCCATGTTTGCTGTAGCATAGCCTCAACAATGGTGGCAATGGCATCAGTGATCTTTTGCTCCATGTGTGAAGCATGAATGTGATCAAAAACTTTGATAACCACTGAGTACATAAAACAAATCTGATTAACATATCTCATCAATTGCTTTTAATATATTTTTTTTAAATTGTAAAGAGACTTTGTGGACACCCTGTATATCTCATCATTGGTGGAGCAAGAGTTCATGAGGTCCAACACTAATGTTTGACGACAGGACCTGGCTCACAGTCAATATTCCAGTCCATCCCAAAGGTGCTGGATGGGATTGAGGTCAGAGCTCTGTGCAGACTAGTGAAGTCCCTCCACCACACCAAACTGGGAGGACCATGTCTCTATGGAGCTGGATTTGTGCATGGAAGCATTGTTATCTTGAAACAGGAAAGGGACAAACACAAGCTATTACCACAATGGTTACAGCTCTCTATTGCCTGAAATATTACTAGTTGTTGTAGCAAAATTAAAAATTAAATTAAAATGACCCTTAATTGGAATTAATGGGGTGTGTCCAAATCAGGATAAACTGTATTTCAGCCACGTCTATTCTATTCAATTTATAAAACTGAAATTCCCATTCACATATTTCTTTGTTCCCTTTCATATTTGATTAAATGTCGTAACTTTATATGGTGACACTTAGCATTAGCATTTATCATACTTTAAATTAGTTAATATTAACTAATGCTACACCTATAAGTTACATACTTATATATTATCTGTCTGGTCATTTTTTTTACTATGTGCAAAGAAAGGCCTCAGAGAGATGGTACAACATACATTGGTTGTAGCAAAGCAGCAGCCATTATAGACAAAAAATGAAGCCACAAGTGCCTTAAGGCTAATAACCACGTCAGAACATTGTCAGCACAATGTAGAATCCCAGAATTGAAATTCCCCATCTCCAATATCTGTTTTTCTCTATTTTCAATTACAATTTATGCTCTTAATTAGGGCCATGGCTATCACTGAGGACACTGAAATCATGTACTCTAAATTTTTCTGGGGCAGGGGTCTACAACCTTTATGATCAAAAGAGCTATTTATTATTTTAAAAAAGAAGAAGAAAAGTTAGTCTGGAGCCACAACTATTAAATTCTCTCTTTTCCATTAAGACTTTTCTTTTTTGTTGTGGCATCCGTAGCAATTAGATATGGGTACTCAAGACAAAATATTTTTTGGTGTACACGCTGCATATTTTTACACTGTAAAAAAGTTGAAGATCTCCAGTTCACAAAACACTCCTGGAGCTTCAGCAGAAAACAGCGTTTTTAAATGTAAAAAAAGAACACAAAAAAACACAAAATGTCTCCATACTGCTCATGTTGTGTAATCCAAGTGTCCATAAGCTGCAACATTAAAACTTGACCCAAAAAGATGCCATTTACACCATGTTTTTAGCCTAAATGTCAACTGTATCCTCTCAGACCTGATCCACATGCATACACCTGAAGCGGGTACACAGGCTCTCACTCAAGGGGTACGACACGAGATATATGAGATCTCGCAATACCTTCACATCTGTGTTTACATGCTACCTGGAAGCGACTCAGACAACAGAGAGAGATCTGCTCAGAAATAGTGACTTGTTACACGCAGAGTTACTTCACAAACTTTCAATAAAGAAGAAAATGTCTGAGGACTTCAACATAGAAGAGGAACATCTTTGCTGCAGCCGCGATGCTTGGGTGAGAGCCTGTGTACCCGCTTCAGGTGTGTGAACGAGGATCAGAACTGAGAGAAAAATGGCGTGTTTTTGGTCTTTTTATGTCACGGCTTACGGACACTTGAATTACACCACACGAGCAGTATGGAGACATTTTGTGTTTTTTTGTATTCTTTTTTTACATTTTAAAACTGGTCACCATTCACTTCAATTGTACTGGATTTGGTTGCAGTGCTGTTTTCTGCTGAAGCTCCAGGAGTGTTTTGTGAACTGGAGATCTTCAACCATCCTCACATCAGCACAGGGGTGAGTAGATATTGAGTGAAATTTCATTTTTGGGTGAACCGCTTTAACTTTCAGTTCATAAATTTACTCAATCATTTTTTTAATACATTTTTTGGGGGGGTTCTAAAGCGCTAAGATTTGAGTTTATTCAAAGAAGGAAAGTACATTATCTCAATTTGGCAAAGTTTTTTCAAAATTCAAAAATATATTGCACTATGTTGCCTTTGAGTGTGAGTTTTCTCAACTACCACAATTATAAATGAAAATTAAAATAACTGTTATAGCCATATAATGTTTTTTCCAAAGCCACAGGGAGCCACTAGAGAGCAGCTAAAGAGCCGCATGTGGGTCCAGAGCCACAGGTTGTAGACCCCCGATCTAGGGAATTTGAGGTTTACATTCTACAATTAAAACATAAACATGGTGGATAAGCCTGATTCAGCCTAATGGCTGATTCCAGTATTTCAATATATCTCCACCATATTTGTGGAAAAAGCTTTGAAATAGCATTTCAAGCATCATTGAAATGTTGAGTTTACATGGTCATAATTTCCCAAAAATTTCTAATGAAGTTCCATGGAAAGAAGTGTAATTTGGTGCTAATTATAGGCACAGTAGAAGAAAAGTTAGACTTGACTCTCCTAGTAGTAGTTTATTTTCAGAAATACAATTTTAGGGGGGTTTGAGCCATGACTTCAGTTTTTCTAACATTGACCCGGATCTTCCTCTGATGGATTTCTTGATCGAGATTTGACAGTGCTTCATTATGCAGAAACCAAGTTGAGGGTTTTATCAAAAAAGTTACAGTTGATATCACATACCAGGTCCATATTTTTCCACTGTATATTTTTATGTAATTCATGGCATCAAACATCATATTCTATCCAGTTTTACATGGTGAGCTCATTTATAAACCCTTTAAACAATATATGGACATATCTTTACATATGTTTATTTTGTTGTACGTTTTGTATGTGGACATTTTTGTTTCAATCTGATGACATGAAATATCTGAAAGTCACTCTTTCTAATGTCTATGCGTCTCTCTTCAGTTCACATTTCCCTTCTGAATATGTACATTTGTTGACATACTGTATACGTTAATTGGCCAGTTAACTCCCACAGCCCATTTTGCAAACACTGGATTTGATTTTTGACCCATTTTCCATTTGATTTTGAATGACCCGTCTCATCTACATGCTACATGGTACATCTTTTCTCAGCGCTTCCATAAATTGTTGTCCCTCTTGAGGTATATGGGAGCATTGCTGATCTATACTGGGGGTTATGGATGGTAGGCATGTAGAGGCTCTGTCAGCCTATAAAAATTCTCTTTCTTTCTCTGGACTGTGAGTCTGAGTGTGCAGCTACTTGGGTGCCAACTAGATTTGTAATCTCCAGTTTGAAAGGGCTTTACATGTCATGATTACTGAGGATGAACGAGGATTGTCAGGATATTTCAGTGAGTATAATAAAAGGCAAGGTTTACAGAGGATAACAGAAAAGATGTAATAAAGATATTTTGCTTTGAAACGTGAATGCTCTAAGTCCATTTTGTTCTGTTTGATAAAAGTGCATCTGCCAACCTGCTCAAGCATCTCCCTAATGTAATGTCAGTGAAAGAAGTAATGCAACTGGATGCATCAACTGACGAAACATTCATCTCCAAAACCAAAGAGTCTGACAAAATATTCTACAAAGGTTCTCTTGACTGATCTTTTCTGAGAGCACTACCAAGACTTTATCATTGTGGGATGTAATATACGTCACAAATGCATGGGCTCATAGAGTTTTGGATTTTGTAAAATTAGTTTAAAATTTGAAAGTTGTTATTGCCTTTTATTCCATTGTGGTGATAATTTGATCAAAGAAATGAAGCTCAGCATAAATTCAATCAGGAGGACCACCTTTACGCTTCATTCAGCTGATTGTGGGCGTTCACTTTCCTCTCTACTAATTCAATCAGATTTTGCCATGGTCTCATTTTGCTGCTGTCAAACTTTAAATCAGTTCTTTCTTTGCACTGACACTTGTCATTACAATCTCTGCAAATGGCTTATGTTCTACTCACCTTGTGTTGCTTCTGGTTGTTGTTCTCTCAGCTGATGTCTGACTACGACCTCGATCTTCTGGAGGCTGCCAGCACTGGTTTACTCCCTTCTCCTTCATCTGACAGCCGGTGTAGGAACACTCGCTTGTCTCGTGACAGCACTCCTTCAGACAAGACAGAGCTCCTATTATCCCAACTTCACGACCATGGCATCTCACCATCCTCAGACCACCCCCTCTCCCAACTCTGGGAGTTGGTTGAACAAGTGTGCTGTGATCCCTCAGAGTATCCACTCCCCAGGAAAGAATCAGCTGCTCCAATCGGCTCCCCCACTGCGCTCCACAGTTGTTTCCTACAATTCCTGCAGGAATCCAGGTCATGTCGCTGCCCTGTGCCCAGCTGTGCTGTTTTGGTCCTCTTCCTCCATGAGTTCTCTTCAGCCACTGATTCAGCCACTAACAAGAGAGGCCGCCGTGCAGTGTGTAAATAATGTTCCAATCTGTAACAATTTCAATGAAAACACCTGTAATTCCCAATGGCTATTTTTTCCACATCTGCAGCAGGCGCAAATATGCACACCCTCAGTCCGTCTGCCCTTTACACTTCCCTGTTCTACAGAATCCTACCTGACCAGAGAACTGATGTGGTTCAAAGGCATTCTGAGTAGTCATCCATCTACTCCAATAAATGTTTACTCATTAACAGCAGAATTGTCTTCTCACCCTGATTCTGTGCTCGAGGATCACCTTCTCTCTGGCCTCTCTCAAGAGTTTTGGGTTGGGGTCCTCTCTTCTCCCCAATGTAAATGTTACGTTATTGGCCCATTTCAGTCCTCCCCTTTTCCTGTGTCCAGCATAAGACCCATTGGCGTAGCCACAGGAAAATACTCAGGGAAGAAAAGATTAATATTTGACCTGTCTGCACTTCGTTCCGGCCCTGACTAGTGTCAGTAGCCTCATTCCATTCTAAAGCTATTCTCTCTTCATTATGCCACTGTTGATATTTAATGTTATCAAATTAATTAAGCCAATGGATCCAGGTGCTTGACTTTTGGAAGCAGATATTACTGATGCATTTAAAATCGTCCCCATCCATCCTTCCCAGTGGAATCTGTTCAGCATCAAGAGGGATTCAATGTGTTATTTTGCCTTGCATCTCACTTTCAGCTGCAGAAGCAGCCCAGGCATATTCAACCTACTGTTAGAGACACTTTGCTGGATCCTGTTAAACATGGTCCGAGTCCCCTCCATCCTCCATCTACTGGACAGTTTCCTTCTGATAGATCCCCTTCATGATGGCTCAGGTTCTTCGCTGTCTAAATTAAAACACTGTTCTCAAGCTCTCTGCATTCCTCTGTCAGATGAGAAAACTCCAGGTCCAGCCTTGCACCAAGTGTTCCTTGGCATCACTCTAGACTCCACTGAGATAAAAGCATCCTTCTCAGTAAAGAAGCGCATTCATGATATCACAAAATCCTTCTGCACTACCAAAAACATTACAGTTACTCTCCCTCCCTGGGCATGTCAACTTCACCATATGCGTCGTCCCTCAGTGTTGTTCCTTCCACTCATGGCTCCTGGATATGGTGTCCTCCTCCATCTGTGAGTTTTGGGTTTTTTTCAAGGGCAGTGGTTTGCGAGCCACTGGCTTTTGCCAGCCTTGATGTATCTTCTGTGCTGTTTGAGATTTCTCCTATCACAGTGGCATGCCAGGTCTGGGGCTTGCATTGGAAGCATAAGCACATCCCTAACAGAGTGTCACAGACCCATGAGGGTCTTGGTATCACTGTTTGAGAACCACTGCACTAAATCATTCCACTCGATTCTGCATTGTTGTGTTGGAATGCTCTTAATGAAACTCTACACTTCTTGCAATTGTTATACATTAAAGGTCTGCAGGGCGAGGGAGAGATTGTGCCCTCTGAATTGCTGATGGACACAGTGTTAATTCACTGAATCACACACAGAAAATCTGTACATGTACCCATTTAAGAAGAGGGTTTGTTACAGATTATTTTAACCAAGGTGCTTTTTTCATGTGACTGTGCTGTAAACAACAAATGTCTGTGAACAAACAGCAGTGTCATGTGTGCTGCAAAGTGAAATTGTAGCCTCTGGAAACAGTGCACAAACAAAGCTAATGGTAAAACTAGAGCACCATGTCAGACTGAGTAGCACACTCCAGTGCACAGGATACAGTGTGAGCAGAGAGGAGATGAAGCATTTTATTCTCACTCTTCACCCTTTGTGCCCAGCTGGAAGGATGGGCTAATGAGGACAAGAAGAGGACAACGTGTGCAGAAAATGAGGACTTCCCCCTCCTCTCATTAATTCTTATTGTCACCATGGCTACATGACCAAACAAGTGCTGTATCCAAAATTATGTTCACTCATTCCCTGCTGCCTATTTAACACACTTAATAGTTTAGTCAATAGTGAGCAGTCAGTTCAGATTTCAGACTTGCTGATCATCATAATTTTGTGTCATCACTGACAGCTGTAGAGCTGAATGGTGATGATTTTGGCATCTGTAAAAGGCATTGTATTGTCGGATTGCTTTATGCTCCTGCTTACCTGCTTTACACTCATATCCACACTGCATGTGTTCTCTCTTGAGCTCTCAGTGGGTGCGTTCACTAATTCTGCTGTCAGTGTTAGCTGCACAGACCCTTCCCTCCATCTGTATTTTTTTTTTCTCATGTTTTGCTGTGCTTGGGACGTCCCTGGGCTTCAGCCTGTTTGGCAGCAGTGTGTAGCCCCCAGCCAATACAACACACAGGGTGTGAGGTCAGAGCACTATAAAAACATAGTGACTAATGTTTACAGTCCATTCTGCCTCTTTCCACTGCTGTCTGTCTGCAAGTGCTTAACTGCTGTGAAACAATTACAAAGTAACATTTTATTTCCCTGAGTCACTGCTTTGTTCTCATTATCGGTGTTCCTTCTCCTTATTCACACGCTATGTCTCTCACCCTCACTCAGTTGTGAGTCGTGTGGGGGGGGGGGGCAACTTTGATTTAAACATTGGGCCTCATACAAGAACATTTTCATATTCTTATCTTAAATTTCTTTTACTTTTGTGATACAAACATATCATGCCAGATTCAGTAAACATTCTTAACTTAAGATATCTGTGTAAATTATCTGCCTGTGTCTATCTGAGTGCATGTATGTGAGACTTAGCATAATTTACGCCCCAATAATATCATATAAGGCTATGCTTTCTGCCCCATATGTCAGGAAGTGTTAATTCATGAAAATAGCATCTAAAATTAATAATAACTTTAATTGGAGTTCACATCCTGCTTTCAGAGATTCATAAAGTAAAGTCTGCCATTTTAACAGCATCAGCAGTGAAATTAAAAGACCTGTTAAAGCAAAGAAACAGGAAAAGCAAGTGCTGTAATGCTGTGTAAATGGAGGGTCAGACTGTCACTGAAATAAAGAAGAAACATCTTAATATGAAAATGTCTTCAAAGAAAAAAACGACTTGCCACAATAAGGGCAATCAATGACTGCAGCGGGCAGAGGGGGCCAAGGGGAAGTTTTCATCATGGGGACAGAGGACAGAGTGACAATGTTGCGTGACGATGAACAGCAACTTCATAAACTGCATGTGAAGATATACAGCCAATAATACACCTGACAGGAGGTTGTAACACAATATAATATAACAATATAACAGCCCATAAACATAATAAACCACAAGCTTTATGCAAATCTGTGGCTTTTAATGTAATAATCCCACAAAAGTAAAAGAAAATCCTGGTACATTTGTGGGAAGGTGAAAATCTTCAGCTTCCAAAACTGTAACAACTTCCCACAAATGGGTGTGAAACAGCTCATTAGAAAATATCACAGGTTTGGGCAGAGCGTTTCAAAACATGTCAAAGCAGTGCTCTGAGTAAGTTATGAATAACTTACAGAAACATTAGCCCACTTGTTCAGCACCACGGACAGTGCACTGACAGGCAGATAGCAGAGACTCTGACAGGCTGAAAAGTCTCTTTTCTTAGTCTCTTAAGAACATTCAGTTCAAGTTCAGGGTGGATGCGGGAAGGTCTTAAAAAACCCTAACCCACACATCACTACTTTGGACGTGGCCTATTCTTGTGTAGGTTCTTGACTGTTTAGATTGATCAAGTGCTGATATAATTGAACCCCATCATATCACATCTACAAACCTTTTTGCTGACAATTAAACTTCAATCTTTAGAAAGAATAAAAGATTACAAAAATGTCTGAATGAATTTAGTGCAAAAGAAAGTGATTTAATAATCTGTGAACCTTTTAAATAAAATATGTTTGCATATCAAAGGCCAAAAACCTGAATATGTATTTATACCAATCGGCCATAACATTATGACCATCAAAACAGCCCTGACTTGTCGAGGTCTGGACTCCACTAGACCTCTGAACGTGTGCTGTGGTATCTGGCACCAAGACCCTCAAACCATTCCTGAACCATTTTTACAGTGTGGCATGGCGCATTACCCTGCTGACAGAGGCCACTGCCATTAGGGCATACTGTTTCCAAGAAGGCGTGTATTTGGTCTGCAACAATGTTTAGGTAGATGGTAAATGTTTAAACTAATATCTACATGAATGGCAGGACCCAAGGTTCCCCTGCAGAACATTGCTCAAAGCATCACACTGCCTCCGCCAGCTTGCCATCATCTCATAGTGCACCCTGGTACCATGTCTTCCCCAGGTAGGCAATGTGCAAGCACCTGCCCGTCCACGTGATGTAAAAGAAAACATGATCCATCAGACCAGGCCACCTTCTTCCATTCCTCCATGGTCCAGTTCTGATGCTCACGTGTCCATAAACAGAGAGAGAGCAAGAGAGAGAGCGAGAGAGAGAGAGAGAGAGAGAGAGAGGGAGAGAGAGAGAGAGAGAGAGAGAGACTTAGGGCCCTATCTTACACCTGGCTCAAAGCTGTTGTGCTACTGGTGCAAGTGGTGTTTCTATCTTGTGCCATTTTTGCCATGTCTGCAAAATAGCAAATGCACTTCCACCGAAGGCGTGGCCCGGTGGAGCATTTGCTATCTTGTGCTCGGTACATTGGAATAAAAACCACTTGCGCTCTAGACCAGCTTAAATCTGGTTGAAGCACAAAGTCTGTGGTCTTTCAGCACAAGATAGCACCCGGCATGTTTGGCTGAAACACACACATCTGCACAATCACAAAACACCTTCATTTATGGTCATTCTCTTCCTCACACAGGAGTGTGGATTAGTAAAGTGTTACCTGAACATATTAAGTGTAAATATTGAAGTTAAAAGCATTGGCTGAGGCACACACACGTCTCCACAATCACAGGACACTTTTCATTAATGTTAAACAGTCGTGCTTGAGTGTGTGTCTTTAAAGATAAACTCACAAATAAGGAAGAAGAAATTATTTTTTTATTATAAGGCCTAATAAATCTGAACAGACCTGCAAAATGCGCACAAATCACAGCTGTCAGATCATCTTTATCAGATGAGTCAGCATAACAGCTGGAGCAGCTGTAGTGTTTGTGTCTGCATGTTTGTTTTGATCCAGAAAAATAATGGTTAAAAAATTATGATCTATAACATACAAAATATACAGGACACTATATTTGACCACAGGAGTCCGGCCCAACCTGAGAGAAAAATGTGTGCTTCTACCTGAGCTGGTTGGATAGATCCTACATAAGAAACTCTCTCTGATTATTTCACAGCGGGTCAGAGGAGTGAGGATCGGAGGAGGAGATGAGGATTAGGTGGGAGAGGAGAAGAAGGAGGAGCACGGACCGCCATGTAACAGCTCCTCCACCTGGCTCAGGTGGGCCAGCAGAGCCAGCCAGCTTCCTGGCTAGACTGGATCAGTTCACCTCCCCTCTCTACTGCACCATTTCTCTTCCCCACTTCTCAGCCAGCAGAGCTGCATAATAATGATGATGATAATAATAATTAATTATAAAATACAACACAATTTTAAGGTACTTCAGTGTAAAATATAACCAGTTACATATCTGCATGACATTTGCGGTTCATCTATTATATTGTTTTTTGCAGGCGTTAATGTAAAATAAACTATTTCCATATGAAGCTGTTTTGGAGACGTCCTGCTGTCTCCATATTATTGTTTCCATCTTTGTTTCCTCCTGGTAAATCCACCATCATGCTGCCACTGCTTGCGCTGCTGGCGCACCTGCTTCTTAAAGGTGATGAGAGCTGACTTTCTGATTGGTTTATTGCATGTTTGGCCTAAACTCACCTGTGAATCAATGAGGCACATCTGATAGGGTGGGGCAGGGCCAAATACCACTCGCGCCCCTGGCACAGGACAGCAAAGGTGGACACACCTTAATAAATTAAATCCATTGCGCCTCACGCTTTCCACTTGCGCTTTAGATCAGCATAAGATACAGAGAAAGTGGAAGAGAAGGTTGAAAGTGGACTTCTAAATGCACAGCCTATCCTGCGTACAATGTGTCTATAAGTTTTTATTAACTTACTCAGAGCGCCACTTTGACACATTTTGAGCCATTCTGCCAAAACCCATGATATTTTCTAATGAGCTGACTCAAACCCACTGGCAGGTGTAGAAGTAAATAAACAAACAACAATGACCACACAGATCATTTTTCATTTTCATATTAAATTTGTGGGGTTTTCACTCTTCTACAAACATAACAAAATCTCTGTAATTGTAATAGTCACTACAGATGTATATGTGATGTTTGCATGGGGGATTGCTATTACTGGTAGAACTCGTGCAGAAAAGTTGTGCAGTTTGGACAAAGGTCATGCAGAATTCACAGGGACTGGGTGATTTGCTTGATTTATTGCAATTGCAACATCACAACTTCTACTGAGGTTTACAAGTTTAGACAAGAGTTCTGACAACTTGGATCTTCTTGTTCACCTGATGATGATATTCTTGTGAATTCTTATTGAAATTCTTGCTTTAATGCCATGTATTTCTATGTCCAACCAACACAGATAGATTTACATCTACAGGGTTTCCCACAAGAAGAATTAGGGTGCTGTAAATGCAAGTCAAAAATCCTCGTTATACTGACTTCAAAATTCTTGAATGGACAACAATAGAAATAAGTATTGTTATTTGCAAGTGACAGAGCCTTATTTCTGTGTCAGATTTGATTTATTAATTTCAAGCATTAAAAAAAAGAAAAAATCAATATAAATCAGAAACAAATAATAAATAATGGTGGGAAAACAATGTTATTTCTCAAATTTACCCCTCCCCCAAAAACATTTTTGTATGTTGCCAGGAAGTTATTAAGTTATTTCTTGCTTTGTACATGACTTGAGCAGTTTTACAGTCCACCAGATCTATAAATTTCAATGCATATGACTTTAAAAACAAATTATTAATATGTTCCTGATATCCAGTCCAACATTTTCTAATATAAATATTTGAAAACTCAAATGAGATCAAAAATTGCTAGTTATAATTTTTACTGTACACACACTACAGTTTTTACATTTGCCTGCACAGTAAATGTTAAAAAAATAACACACAGTTAATGAAACCTGACACTCAGTGAGCAAAACCTCAGCCCAGATGTGCACATCCTCAGCCTCACACTTTTGCAACTAAACACACTTCTCTACATGAGACACAGAAATCTAACATGATGTCACTTCTTTACCTTTTCACAGTACTGCCTTTCAAAATACCACACTTTTCAAACATTGCTGTCAGGTGTGCAGACACTTAGTTACTAAATTGTAAACTCACCAATGAGTTTAACGTTCTGTAAAACGGCAACGGATGCGTGTCTTCGACAAAAATGGAAGGCAACATTACAGTACTGTATAGAGAGGAAGAGGAAGAGGGAGAGTGAGAATGAGAGGGGGAGCCTGCAAAGGAAGAGAAAGAGGTAAACCAGGTGGAGGACAAGCAATAGTCAAGAACCATTGGTTGACCATGGCTACGGTCTCACTGCAAGCCTTAGTGCTCAGTTCTGATTAATTGATGTTTTGGTGGCTGTTCACACTATCTTATAAATGTGGCCCTTATCAGATTCCATTGTGAACTGGTAACAGTCTTGAACTGATCTGCGCGCCAAAAAGAACAATAACAAAGCCTTCACATGCAGCCTTCTACATGGAGGCCACTAAAGTCTATGGTTTCAGTTAGAGATGTAGTGATCCACTTTTTAAGTTCCGATCCAATTCCTATATTCCTGCATTTGGATATTTACAGTTATTGAGACTGTACCAATACCAGTACTTTTTTCTTTCTTTCTACTACCAACTGATTTCACTCACGTCACCTGTTCAAACTCAACTGGCAAAAAAATTCAATCATGTGTCAGAGCATAAACGAGGCCTCAGATGACCTCTGCTGTTTTGTGGAAAAAATGAAGCAGCATGAAAGGAGAGGAAGAGTGAGAACAAGAGGAGGAGGAAGAAGAGGAAGGTGAGATAATATTTCTAATGAAATCTGCACAACTTTGGTTGACCACGTTCTCAATCAAGGCCTGACAGTGGCTGAAGTTAGATCAACCCACCCTCAGAAAGACAGACCATTTTTTGACTGTAGTGTTTCTCATTTCATTTATCAGTGCTTACTGTGAGTTTTGCCAAAATAGGGAGCATTTGTTCTCAGAATTCCAACAATACTGTATCGACTGCAAGTTGGAATTTCAGGATTTTTCACAAGTAAATTACCGTACTATATGTAAAGACAGAAAAAGGACAAAATCAATTTAAAAATCTGTGACGTCATAACTTAAAGTCTAAGGCTCGAGCAGCAAATCATGAGTAGGGGCAAGGGGGAAAATACAAGTGTACATTAAAGGGATAATTCATCCAAAAATGAAAAATCGGCCATTATTTATTCACCCTCATACTGATTGAAGGTTGAGTTACATTTTTTAGTCCACAAAACACAGCTGGAGTTTCACAGGAAAACAATGTTGCAGAATCTCGTAAACAATGGAAGTGAATGGTGGGCAGTTCTCAAATGAAAAAAACAACCAGAGAAAACCAAGAAAATGCTTTCATACTGCTCATGTGTAATCCAAGTCTCCTAAAGTCCCAGTAGCACTGATTTCTGGAAAATTTACAAAATTTCATGGCAATCTAATAGTTGCGGTGATATCTCAGTCTGGACTGAACGGACACTGCCATGGCTACAACAAAATCACATTTTGGGTCAAATTATGCACATTTTCTCAAGATAAGTCAGGATTTCTCTCAAAGTTGCTGTGGTATTCATGCTGTCTGATGACGACCAACATTCATTTTTTTCTCTACAACCATATTTACACTTGTGCATGATACATTGTGTAATGCAATAGGAGGTCAAGCTTTTTTAGGCTGATTAGTGGAAAGGCTCTGAATAGAAAAAAAGCATCATGTGGTTCTTCTTTAGGGGATGCTTGGAGGAGGTCAATGTGAACTGCGTTTCTTTAAAAGAAAGTGAAAGTGACTAGAAACTTTTCAGGTGCTGGTGGGTGGGTGTGTGGGTCGGGAGGGAGGGAGGGAGATGATGTGATGGTGATGGCTCATCCAGATGTGGATGCCTGATAGTGGATCTGTGAGGTGGAACAGATGGCCCCTGTTCCACTGTCAGCCCGCCCTGGATTATGTGGGGAGGTGACATAAGAGCCAGCCAACGGGCTTGTGTCAGCAGCAGTGTAGTGAAGGATTCACATCTGCCAGGACTACTGATGGCTGTGGGGGTTGGAGCGTAATGCTCTTGTTTGTAACATGTAGTGGCAAAGGGCAAGTTTAAATACTACTTAACTAGCAGAAACATAAAGTGCAAATATTCCAATAGGATCATTTCAGAGATTTCATTCAAAAAAACATAATATTACTAAGGTGAGCCTGAAGAAGTCTGTTTTGCTTAAGCACAATTGAATTTTGTCAAAACAGTACACACAGCAACAAGTAGCAGAACACTTCAGATGAAACATTTCATTTAGGACTATTCAATAATTTGTAAAAACTCAACTTTGTCACATACAGCACACGGATGGTTCATATGATTCTGTTTGGACCAGTTACACACTGCTGTGCTCAATCTAGAACACTTTTAATATTTCTATATTTTTATGATATAGTCTTGGTTTATTTTTTCAGAGAAATTGTTAAAGTAAATGAATGTATTGACCAAACTCAACACACAAGGCCAGTGCTGCACACTGATGAAAATAATTATTTCTGTCCAAATTGAGACATCTGTCAGTACACACATGCATTTCCAAAGGCTGCAATTGTACTCAAAATTAAAATGGAACATATTCTGATTAGAATAGTACATAAAAACAAAGGAAAAACAGAAAAAAAAAATATGTGGAGGTAAAAAAAAAAAAGCACAAATTACAAAAACCTCTAAGCATCATCTATTTACCTAACTGGACTTGATCATAGTACTTCATCCACATCATAGTAAAATGTCACAGAACAGCGCACAAGGTACTGTTACAAATATAAAATGCCAATACCAGAAGTAGTGATACAGTGCAGTAGGCTACATTGTACAGATTTTTAGAGAAAATATGTTTTTCACTTCTGGTCTTGTCAAAATTCAAACTTCTTAGTGTGCTTACACCTGATTGGTGAGTTCACAATTACAGTTTTTCACAATTTCTAAGACACATGTCTTGAAACCTTCCACTGTTTTCTCAAAACTTTAAACACAAAACCAAATATTCAATCTGCATTCACAGATCATAAACACAGCCACTCAGAATATAAACACTAGTGAGCAGTCATGAAACTTTACATCTAAAAATGGAAATCATTTAAATGCATTTAGAATTTTCAAAAAATACGCAAAATGTATATCACAGCTTAGTACAGAACCTATTGTATATTGTAAGTACTTCAAGTAATACAGATAACAGATTCATTCTGCCTCAGTATCCTGTCTTTGCACTGGGTCAGGTCAGAGGACTTTATCTACATCAACCATCATCTACAACCACACACACAAGTAGCAGAACACCTCCGATCTTGTGCAAAATAAAACACCTCATTCAAAACTGTACAAAAATGAGTAAAAACATGCTTCATGTGATCTGACCTTGTTTGAACCAGTTAGACACTGCTGTACTCAATCTAAAACACGTTTAACATTTCTATTATTTATATGAAAAATCCATGTTTTTGAGAGATGGCACGCTCCCCTTTCAGGAGCTGAAAAAAGTACCTTACAATTTTTATCATTATCCATAATCGGGGGTGCAACTTTGTTTCACTCTATATTCCTCCCTTGGAACCACTATGTTCAGGCAAAGTGGATATATGGATTAAATACAACACAAAACAGTGTTGCACACTGATGAAAAAATTATTTCTCTCCACATTGTAAGATCAGTCAATTCATCCATGCATTTCTAAAGTTTGCATTTGGCACTGAAAATCAAAACAACAACAACAATCAAAACTGTGCTTATATACCATATTCTAAATAGAATATAGTATATAAACACAGCAACAACATTTGTGGTGACAAAATAGAAAGTATAAATTACACTCAGGCTCTGGACTACATTGTATTGATTTTAGAGAAAAGGTGTTTTTTCACCTGTGCTCATGTCAAATTACTGTTGCAACAGCGTATCTGCTGAGGTCAGGCTGAACACTGTCCAGCCTCTCAGTGTCAACCTAAAGTTTACAACATGGTCAACCATTTGATAAATCTGGTACAAGTAAACTCGCCTGTTGCCTGGAGAGTTTACAATTAAGCAGCTAAGTGTCTATATACCTGACGGCTGTGTTTGATCCAATGTTTGAATTGTGTGGTTTTGAAAGGCGGTGTTTTGAAAGTGCCAAGAAGTGACATGATATTAGATTTCTGTGTCTAATGTAGAGAAGTGAGTTTTTATCTCATAATTATGACTTTTTATCTCATAATTTTGGATTTTTATCTCATAATTATGACTTTTTATCTCATAATTATGACTTTTTATCTCATAATTATGACTTACCTTGAGGATATTTTTTTCTTTCAGTGGCCGAAACGGGCTTCCATAGATTTAGGAGGATGCAAAGATTTGTTTTTGTTTCTCTACACCTCCTGCCATCTGTTCTGTTGTGTACAGTGGATATAAAAAGTCTATACACCCCTGTTAAAATGCCAGGTTTTTGTGATGTAAAAAAATGAGACCAAGATAAATTATTTCAGAACTTTTCCACCTTTAATGTGACATATAACCTGTACAACTCAATTGAAAAACAAACTGAAATCTTTTAGGGGGGAAAATACAAAAATAAAAAAAACTTACAATAACCTGGTTGCATAAATATGTACACCCTTAAACTAATACTTTGTTGAAGTACCTTTTGCTTTTATTACATCACTCAGTCTTTTGGGGTAGGAGTTTATCAGCATGGCACATCTTGACTTGGCAATGTTTGCCCACACTTCTTTGCAAAAAATTCCAAATCTGTCAGATTGTGAGGGCATCTCCTGTGCACAGTCCTCTTCAGATCAACCCACAGGTTTTCAATTGGATTCAGGCCTGGGCTCTGGCTGTGCCATTCCAAAACTTTAAAATTCTTCTGGTGAAGCCATTCTTTTGTTGATTTGAATGTATGCTTTGGGTTGTTGTCATGCTAAAAGATGAAGTTCCTCTTCATCTTCAGCTTTCAGGTTTTGTGCCAACACTGACTGGTATTTGGAACTGTTCGTTCCACCTTGACTAAGGTCCCAGTTCCAGCTGAAGAAAAACAGCCCCAAAGCATGATGCTGCCACCACCATGCTTCACTGTGGGTATGGTGTTCTTTTGGTGATGTGCAGTGTTCTGTTAGCGCCAAAAAAGGGCCAAAAAGTTTGACCTTGGTTTCATCAGACCACAACACATTTTCCCACATGCTTTTGGGAGACTTCATATGTGTTTTTGCAAAATGTAGCTGGGCTTGGATGATTTTCTTCATAAGAAAAGGCTTCCATCTTGGCACCCTACCCCATAGCCCAGACACGAAGAATATGAGATTGTGAGAATGTTGTCACATGTACTACACAGCCAGTACATGCCAGAAATTCCAGCAGCTCCTTTAATGTTGCTGTAGGCAACCAGGCAACCAGTTTTCTCCTTGTTTTTTCATCAATTTTGGAGGGATGACCAGTTCTTGGTAATGTCACTGTTGTGCCATATTTTCTCCTCTTGATGATGACTATCTTCACTGTGTTCCATGGTATATCTAATGCCTTGGAAATTCTTTTGTACCCTTCTCCTGACTTATACCTTTTAACATTGAGATCCCTCTGATGCTTGGAAGCTCTCTGAGGCCCATGGCTTTTGCTGTAAGACGTGAAGAAAATGTTAGGAAAAACCTACTAGAACAGCAGCAACAGCAACAATCAGAGGCACTTAAAATGATGACAGGTGTGTACTGACTCCTATTTAATTCTGAACACAGACACATAACCAGTTATAAGAGGGTGTGTACACTTGAGCAACCACATTATTTTAGTTATTTATTTTTACGCCCCCCCCCAAAAAAAAAAAAACAAAACAAAACAAAACAAAACAACAAAAAAAGATTTCAGTTTGTTTTTGTTGTGCAGGTTGTAGGTCACATTAATGGCGGAAAAAGTTCTGAAATGATTTATCTTGGTCTCATCTTTTTATATCACAAAAACCTGGTATTTAACAGGGGTGTGTAGACTTTTTATATCCACTGTATATGCCCTGATACACCCCAGCCTGCAACCCTAACCCTGTCAGGGTGCAACCTGAAGGGGCTTTCACTTGATAAGAAATTGTATTATCAGACTCCCTGTGAGGTGGGCTGCAGAAAGGCATAGCACAGCACAACAACCACTACATTCTGTCTGCCTGGTGTACAAATGGCTAAGCTACCTTTAGCTCTGGATTTAGTAAGTTCATAAACTATATTATTCACACATCTTTATAGCCTGACCTGACTGTTCACATTTCACCATGCATTACATTTACTAGTGAGATCGTAGTCTGTTTTTAATATTGTGTTATAGAGTTTGGCACACCTGCTAACTCTCACACATTGGCCGTGAGACTCATGCAATTGTTTGGCTTCACACGCTCTCACGCCACACCTCCGATTTCTCACGCTGAAATACACATCTGTTGAGCCTGAGAGAAGCCATTCATGATCAATTAGTTATGCTTCCAGAGACCATGAGGGGGTTGAGTTCGCACAAATCATATGCCGCAAAGATCCTCTACTAGTCTGAAACCCATACCCACAAAACTGTCTTTGGCTCGCACCATCATGCACGCCATGGGCTCACACCCGCGATACCAAGACAGTTCACAACGGTTCATTGCATCATCCTGGACTGAGTGGCAAGAGAGGTGTCCAAGCATCAACGATTGCTTTCCCCCTTTTCAGGTATGTATTTTTGAGTATTTATGCCCTTAAACTTTAAATAACATTTGCTAATTTGTTGTGTGTGTTGTGAAAACATTTTACGGCATTTCGAGTGTTTTGTGAACATGATTTTGAGGTTTAAGTGTTTAATTACTAAATTGCCGCAGCAGCTAGCTTAACTTTGTCCTCCCAGTGAGCAGCACGGAATAGCACCTCCTATTTTGATATGTTGATCAGTTAGGGACGCCAGTAAAACCTTTGTTTTCCTATGTACACTGCATCTCAATCTAAAGCAACCAGTTTAGTTTTGTGGTTGCACATGCACCCCTGCTCCACAGGTGCTCCTGGCTGTTTTTTCTTTTTCTTTTTGAGTGTTCATTGAAAAAGTGCTGTTTGAAGTGACCGCATTTCTAGCATCTGATGTATGTGGGATCATAGGCGCTGATTTATGTTTTGCCTGTGGGTGCCTAAATTTAATGAATACCGCCGGTGATGGTTGGGGTGGGGTGCTCGAGCACCAGAGCACCCGCGGGAGTGCCTATGGGTGGGATCGCCCCCTAATATGACAAATGCAAGAGACCTGTGATATTAACCTGTTAAGAGACAGTAACTGGTACAGTAGTGTAGATTTATTAAACCAAAATGACCACTTGAATCTTTAAAAGTTTCAAGGATGCACCATAAAGAGGAGGAAGGAGGAGCATATTGTTTTACTTTTCAAACAATCAACTGCACCGGAAAAGAGCTTTGACAGAACAACAGTGAGGAAGAACAGAACAGCAACAGACAGAACGGCAACAGACAGGACAACAACAGACGGAACAGCAACAGACAGGAAGACACCAAGAACAGCAGTGGCCCGAGCAGGGACTGAAGAGTAGAGCCTTGTGTGGATCTGCAACATACAGATACACCTTTAAGAATGAGTGGACCACAACATGGCCATTCCTCACTAAAGGAAGCCTCAGCACACATTACGGGTGTTCTGTATGTTGTGTAGAAATCACATGTTGCCACCAGGGTGTTACAGATGTTGCGCGACACATTAAGAGCCAGAGCCATCAGGAAAAACAACAGGCCCTTCAAGGTTAAATAGTTCTGTGTAATGTACTGTACTGTCATAGTTGATAGTTATGACTAAATTACTGTGTTGTCTAGGATTTATATGTCTGTGTTATGTTTCTCAGTCTAGTTTTCTTAGTCCTGTGTATGTCTTAATTACCCGTTGTGTTTACATGCCCTGTTCTGGTGTCTAAAATTATTTAAACTTAACTGTGTTCTTTGGGGAGTACTACTATAATTTTCTCTTACAGACAAGGAGTGCTGAGGCCAACATGTCAGCAACACTGGTGCAGCCACTTGCTGTTGCTGACCCTGGGGCCTCTTCTGAAGGAGTGTTTCAAGGATTCCAAAACAGTCCAGGAGTACAGGTGTGCCAGAATCACGACTTCATGTGAGTTGGTGGCACAAATGAGAGAAGGACCATACACCCTCATCACAGATGGATCCTATGACACAGGTATTTCCCAAACCATTGAACATTATGTTTTTCTCCTCAACAATAATCTGGCATGATTGAGTTTTTAACCATCTATATAAAAAGATTGGAGGCTTTATATGCTATATGCTGTCATTGCAGGAGTAGAGAAGATGAACCCCCCCGACTGTCCAGATCTTTATAAAAGATCAGGTTGTCCACCGCTTCCTGGGGATGTGCACTACAAGCAGGACAAGGTGTGGGACAGCAGAGGTCATCTTCAGCAAGATCAGTGCCACCCTGGAAGAAAAGGGTATCCCATGGCAAAACTGTGTTGGCCTCTCTGTAGACAATCTTGTTGTGAACACAGGTTCACATAACTCCATCGCCAACCCTGAAAGAACACCCCAGTATTTATATTCATGGTTGCCCATGTCATGTGGTCCACAACACCGCTAAATGCGCTGTGGCGGGGTTTTTGGATGTGAGTATAGGCTTAATTGTACTTTACATGTGACTTTATAATTGTGTAGTGATTACATGCATTAACTGAATGTTTACAGTCTGATTCAGATATTGCAGGTGTCCAAATTTGATCTGGAGGACCTGGTAGTTGATGTTGGCTACTGGTTCAAGGGTAGCACAAACCAGAAGGGGTACTTGACAGGTATGCACTTTTGACAGTGCCAGTTATAATATTGAAATACAGTGCTTTTGAGCACATGTAATTTATAATTATAATGTCTGTAACAGAATTTTGTGAGCTCCATGAGGCAGAGTACATGGAGATCCTCCAGTGTGTCTCTGTTCATTGGTTAAGCCTTGAGTACTGTGTGACCCAGATTCTGAGGCTATATGACCCTCTGGCCAGCTAATTCAAATCTGCCAGTATGGTTCCTCATTTCATTTTCATTATGCAGCTACTACAAATACCATGGAATTGTTAAGTGTATACTTGTGATATTGCCAACCTTGTTTTGGTTTTTAATTCAAGATGACAATGAGGCGAGGTTCTGTTCTTCTAGGCCAGGGTTGTCAAACTCAAAAAAAGCATAGTAGAAAAGCTGAGCAATCTACTGTCTGGACATACCGTAAACGTTGAATAAGTAACAAGATACACAAAGAAGACCAACTTCTGGTTTGGACTTCTGGTATGGAGTAGAGCTATGGCGGCGTCCTTGTCCGCTATCTTCCCTCCAGACGGGTCCCTCTCACCAATAAAGTGATTTGATAGCAAAAAAGCCAATGAAAACCAGGACAAAACAAAAGTATATTTAATGACTGGTCTTTAATTGTTTTTTCATTAAGAATTTAAGCAGTTAAAAATGTATTAATGGATATTTAAGCGTCATTGGCAGTAACTGCAGCTCATCTAGCTTTGTTTTGTCTGCTGGAGACATTTGCTGAATAAGGAAATAAAAACTTGAAATGAGAGAAAAAAAGAAGAGAAAAAAAAACAGCCAGTCAAACTGAGGGGAAAAAAACACTTGTTTTGTATCAAATCAATTATTAATGATTCATTGATTGTTAGTGTTTTAACTATTGGTAAAGCAAAATACAGAAAACTTAGAGACCTAGTCTGGAGAGGTGATGGTGACATCATCACTTAAAAGTAACTAATACTCTGAGTAGTTTTTTTGACAAATACTTTGTACTTTTACTTAAGTATTTTTTTAAACATGTCAAAATGACCTAAACTGTCCGGAGCACAGGGGGGGAAAAAAGAAAAGAAGAGGAGGAAAAACAGGAGAAAGAAAGAGGGAAAGTAAAGATACAGTAATGAAATGAAGCATCAGTTGTACTGCATCAGTTATTTAGAACAGTGTACTGTTAAGTTGATAACTTGCTTCTGAGCAACTCAGATGGTATGCTAATCAGTAAATAACCAGTTTTATATTTCTGTAGCTGGGCGGTATGGAGGGGTCTTAAAGACAATGGTAAAAACAATGCTATTCAATTTCTTTTGTAAGCCTATGTAATACGCCAATGGAGGGGGGCGCCATATAAAATCTCACCTAGGGCACCACATTGGGTAGGGCTGGCTCTGGACACCCAGGTTTGGTTTGTCACCAATTTTGTCATTTTTATTTTTTTGAATCAGTCTGAGAGGACGATGGTATCAGTGATTGATTAGTGATCAGTCTGCCCTCCTCTCCTCCCTCACCTGTTCACTCTGCTGTGAGAAGATCTGAAAGTTTCTCACAGAAAAACACAGACTTTCCTGTTTTACGTATAGGCCTCCTTATACAGTTGTTTAATTTTATAAGTGCATCTGGTTGGTGTCGATGTCATTAACCATCATGTTAGTTTCGACTGTTGTAATAAACTCCGTCATTAACAACAGTCTCCTCCACATGCAGCTTCTCTGCTGCTGTGAAAACTGAATCGTGGGTGGATTAATATGTAGGGAAAAACCCAGAATGCGAGTTAGGTTTAGTCTTTTTGTCTTTATAAAACATCCTGCTGATGAAGACAGTCAACAGATCAGATACAGACAGGGTCAGAGAATCACACTGACCTCCTCTGTGTGTCTGTACTGTACGTGTGTGTATGGAGGAGCTGCATTGATGCAGAGAGGAGAGATGCTGCAGCCGTGTGATAATAACTTACATCAGAATTTAAATGTCAGCACTCATCAGTACTCTGGTCTTTAATAACCCCCACATGTGAAACACAGTGTGCTGTACAGTTGTATGGATTTTTTTAGTAATCGAATTACTCAAGGAATCCTTTCAACCTTAAAATTAATGTCTTCTCTATAATTTTCACACTTTGCAAAGTCATCCCGTGGGCCGGATTGGAACCTCTGATTGACACCCCTGTCCTAGGCTGTACCAACATTCACCTCATTCAACCTGCTCCAGAGAGAGCAGTTGTCAATATTTTTATTGTACATGGGGAGGGTGGGATATGCTTCTGCTGTTGTGTGCTTCTTCTGTTTGGTGTTTTTTGCTGGGATCTTGTACAACAAGTGTTGCCCACTGTTTTACACCTATAAATGTCTGTAGTGTAGATGACAAACTTCATTTGCAAAGTTTATGGTGCCTATAGCGCTGCAGGGCCATAAACAGCTTCATGAAATTGCCTCTAAAGAAAAGGCAAACTATTCGCCAGGTCAGTGTTTGATCATTATCATCATTCATTATCATTATTGTTAATACTTCTAATTTTAAAATGATGAGAACATGCTTAGCTTTGTACTCAGCCTTTTCTCATGTGATGAGGAGAAAAACCTGGTAAGGCTGTCCTAGTTTTTTGGGCTAACTGAAAGCTCAGCGGTAAAGGAAGCTGGCTTCACCACGAGGGCTAAGCTCAACAGGCTCCTGGATGATGGAGACATCACACCACAGCAGATGGAGAAATTCCATGAAGCTGCCTTGGCATTTCTCATCAACGCTGTAGACTACGCTTTGAAGAAGCTGCCCCTACAAGAGCCACTGCTCAAGCACGCCAAGTTTGTAGATGTTCAGCAGAGGTTGGAATGTGGCGTAGAAGATGCTCTTTACTTTACTGAGAGGTTAGGATTTTTTCATCAATTTCTGTTTATCTTTTTGTTTTTGTTTGTTATGAGATTAAATAATCTGAATTCTATACTAAGGCACTTTAACACTAGGGAAATTCAATACTAAAACACAGTATCACTAGAATTTTGTCTCTAAGCACATGAGCCATCCCTAAATGGCTTCTTTTTTTAAAATGCTTATTCATTTGGGTTGATGACCATGTATCAAAAACCCTGGATGGAACCCTGTCATCAATAATGACAATAAAAATGGCGGGCCTGGAGCCCTGCTTCAAGTGGGAGCCCTCCCCAGCAATCATCAAGGCCTCAAAAAAGGCCACAAGCCAGTACAATGTTCATTTCTGTTAATGAATACTCTGAATACTCATCTTTATTGTATTGTATGATTAAACATGCACAAAATGAGCCATGCTGTGTCTTATGTCTTCCTGCTGTGTATGCGGCAAAATTTTGGTTGGTTCCACCAAATCTCACTTCAAGGTTTTTTGAAAAGTTGGCAGCCCTGAGTTTGGGGAACCCTGAAATGCTTTTCTTCGGTAATGTCTGAAAGGGAACCCTTGATTTGTGAAACTCTAGTGATATTTGTGTATGTTGTTCCTTTATTGTGACGTTGCACAAGCGTTAAAGGGGAACTGTTAAGCTTTTCCTCTTTTCTGACCTATAAATGTTGTCACAATGTCGGATACTCGTGTTAAACGATTCCAAAGCTTCAAATAATGAGGTTCATGCATTTGGAAGTGAGCCCTGCAAGCTGTTTTGGATGGCTCTGCACGCTGTGTTTTACTGCCTTTTTTTAATGGTGTAGTAACATTGACATCAATGCGTGCCAGACTTACTTATATGGGCATACCCCGGCATGTGCTCTAGGCCTGCCCGCTACCCCGCTCTGCTTCGGAAGTTATATCGCTGCTCTTAGGGGTGAACTACGAAGTCAGATTAATGTGTTAGCGAGCTATGTTGAGTCTAAAGCCAGGATTTTCAGTGTCACGAAGGTGTCTCTCTTTTAACCTGGTAACGATGGTAACTTATACTAAATTCATAACCTGGTCGCGAGCAGGTTATGTTCAGAGTTTCAAATTAAATCATCTATAAAACGCGCTGTTCTTTAACTAATTATTGTCCTTAGCTTTTAAACTGAGGGAGGACGTTAACATTGAAAAATTGCTAAGCTGTATGTTCGTAATATCACCGAACAAATCCATATTAATGTAAAAATGAAACAGCGGCACAAACTGAATGCATCGTGCTGTCATGATGGTAACCTCTGTTTGGTGATGCAGAGTCATTTTTCCCGTTTGCTCCAGATCATATTAACACTTTAAATTTACATGGTATATAATCCACACAGTAAAATAATGATGAAGCAACTACAGACACTTTGAATACTTTTTACTGTTATCTGTTTTGTCTTGGTGATTTTGCAGCTCAGATCACTGATTAGAAAATTCATCATCATTTATCACAGACAACCTTAAATCAGTTACACTCATTTTACGTTGGTTTGGTCAAAAACTTCTGTGATGTCCACGTCTCTGTCATCATAGGACAGTGTCAGGCAGACTTCATCATGTTTAAATCTGCTGTATGGAGTTTTATTGTTTAATGTGACCGCATTTAGTCAATCAGTAATTTTCTGACGGCATTCTTCTTCTCCTGCTTTATTTGCAGCAACAGTGTTGCTTTTTGCCGTAATGTATTTTGTATATTTTCCACAGCTCATAATTATAACAACTTGATGATTTTGACTTAAGTAAGTGACTCGCGATCGCTTCATTTCATGCGGAAGAAGAGTCAAATGACGCAACAGACGCCCCTTTTATGTGAGCGCGCACAGAGTCTGAAGACGAAAGCCTGGATTAACAAAGTGAGTTGATAATCACCATTGTGATACCCATTATCTCTGATTGCAGTTTTAGGCTTTGTCGATCCAGATCATGCAGAGAAAGTAAAGTAAAGTAAAGAGTAAATTACACAGACCGTTTTCGTGGGATGCAGAAAATACAAGGAAGAGATGCAGCGAGAGGCACAGCGTCCTGAAGATCTACAAAGCTTTCTGTGCGGGCGATGGTGTGTAGCTGCTCTATAGGAGTCCAAAATCAAATACAAAGGCCCGAAAATGAGTATAATAGGTCCCCTTTAAAATAATCACTCTTGGAAAATCTTCTGCGGGTCTGGGGTTCCCCTCAAGAGTCAACCATCAGTCGCTCTCTCCTCTGCTTGTGTCACTTCAAAACATCTATGATCTCTTCTGCCTGTGTTGTCACATTAAGCTGTTATCTCATGAGTTGTGCTCTGTAAGGTCAACTGCAAACAAGGTCAAAGTTCAAATAATTTGAACGGTCAGTGGAAGAGCAGTGCGCCACCCAGAGGGAAGGGTGGTACTATTCTCTCCATAGGAAAACAATGGGACAACCAGCAGAAAGTGGTTTTACCGCTCATCATTTGTTGGGGTCTTAAGGACCAGATGTAGAGAGCAGAGCGGAATGCAAAAAGTGAGCAATTTTATTGCTACGCACAGGACATTGATTACACACACTATTATTAGTATTTACAAGGACAGGCCAAGATGACAAATAAAACCACACTACCCTGTTGGTTAACTTCAAACTACCAGAGTGGAATTTTCATTCATTCAAGCAAATTGCACATATTTTGGCCTATGTGTCCAAAACAGTACATACGAATGCACAATAACCATCTTTTCATGGCTCGCTGATCAAAACCAATGAGTTGATTCTCAGGGAAATTGTCATTGTCATTGTCATTGTCATCATTTGAGCTGTCACTTGCAAAATGATCCATTCAGTAATCAAAATCTGTCAGATAAATATATTTGACATGGGAAGTTTGTGATGACAAATGAGCAGTTACTTGACAGTAATGAACAAAAAATCACATGGAGGTCATTCTATGACAAATTTTCTATACATGACTTTATGTGACAGGTCCAGGTGAATTCTCTTTTTACAGTACATGTAACCAGGGGTGTAGTGGGGGGTAAAACCAAAAAAACTCACTTCATCACCTCTTTGAAATAAGAGTTTACTCATCTGCTTTCAGATCAACTGTATCAATCAATGAGGGGAAACAAGGTGTATTTATCATGACACCCTGCATATAACACATTGTTACACAAATATAGCTTTTTTCATTCACTTTGCCTCAATTCTTGAATGAAAATTAAATTTTTCAAAACATTAAGTTCAAATCTCTGAACAACTAATGTGTTGTTCTTACAGACTGGGATTTCTCATTCATTCAATCAATTTGCACATTTTAGCATTTGTTCTAAAAAGTCAGAACAAAACATTTGCACATGGCTGCTGATGAGCTGATTCTCAGTGAAACTGTCAGACAACTCACGAATTCTAAACATGCTTTCATTGTTTAAACCATCATGCGAAATGATCCATTCAGTTATCAAAATCCATCAGACATACACATATATTCCATAAATATCTATGCCATGTAATGTCTGTAATGGCAAATGAGCTTCCAGGTGACAGCATCCATCCATCCATCCATCCATCCATCTTCAACCGCTTATCCAAAATTGGGTTGTGAAGGTAAGCGTTCCAGCAGAGGACCCCAGACATCCTATTCTCCGGCTACATTAACCAGCTCTGACTAGGGGATCCCGAGGTGTTCCCAGGCCAGGGCAGAGATTTAATCCCTCCACCTAGTCCTCAGTCTGCCCCATGGCCTCCTCTCAGCTGGAAATGCCTGGAACAGAGAGGTGACTAGGTGGCATCCTTACAAGATGCCTGAACCACCTCAACTAGCTCCTTTCTGCACAAAGGAGGAGCAGTTCTACTCTGAGTTCCTCACAGGTGACTGACCTTCTCACCCTATCCCTAAGGGAGATGCCAGCCACCCTCCTGAGAAAATCCATTTTGACCTCTTGTATCCGTGATTCTGTTCTTTCGGTCATGACCCACCCTTCACCTGACCATAGATGAGAGTAGGAACGAAGATTGACTGGGAGATCAAGAGCTCCGCCTTCCGCCTAAGCTCTCTTTTCGTCACAACAGTGCGGTAAAGCAAATGCAATACCACTCTTGCTGCTCTGATTCTCCAGTCCATCTCACGCTCCATTGTCCCCTCACTCAAGAACAAGACCCTGAGATTCTTGAACTCCTTCACTTAGGGTAAGGACTCATTCCCTACTTGAAGTAGACAATCCACCGGTTTCCTGCTGAGAACCATGGCCTCAGGCTAAGAGGTACTGATCCTCATCCCAGCTGTGTCAAACTCAGATGCAAATTGATCCAGTGAGCGCTGGAGGTCACAGACTGATGATGCCATCAGAACCATATCATCTGCAAAAAGCAGCTTTGCAATCCTCAGGCCACCGAACTGCACACCCTCTCCCCCATTACTGTGCCTCGATATCCTGTTCATGAAAGTCATGAACAGAACTGGTGATAAGGCACAGCCCTGACAGAGGCCAACCCCACCAGAAAAGAGTCCGGCTTACTACCAAAGACCCAGACACAGCTCCCGCTTTGGGCGTACAGAGATCAGATGGCCCTGAGCAGTGACCCCCTCACCCCATACTCCTGCAGCACCTCCCACAATGTCTCCCATGGAACCCGGACATACGCTTTCTCCAAATCCGCAAAACACATGTAGACCGGATAGGCATACTCCCAGGCCCCCTTCAGGATCCTTGTGAGAGTGAAAAGCTGGTCGGTTGTTCCACAACTGAGGCGGAACCACATTGTTCATCTTCAATCCAAGGTTGGATGAGGCTGAGTAATGTGATGCCTTTATAATTGGTACACACCCTCTTTTTGAAAAGGGGATCCACCCTAGGTCTGCCACTCCTTAGGCACTGTCCCAGACTTCCAGGCAATGTTGAAGAGATATGTAGGTGACAGCAGTGAATGGAAAATTTGCCACAAAATGACATCCATGTGATTCCTAGGTCATTATTGTTACCTGGCAGCTCATTTGACAATTCAACAGACATCTATGACACAGGTCATAGATATATTATTGTCAACATGAAAAAAAATCTTGTTCAAACAAGAACAGAGAATTTTTTCTCATCAGTGATGTAAGAATGGGCCCATTCTCACACCTGGTGCAAAGCCATTGTGCTACTGGTACAGGTGGCTATGCACATGCACCTGGTCTGTGCAGCCATGGGCAAGAGGTCTAACAATGAAGGCAAAACGAAGACGTGACCAGGCACATTTGCTATTTTGTGCTCAGCACTGGCACACCTGCTTCTGTGTTATTTGAATATATATTTTTTTGTATTGTGATATTATATTACACATATACATCACTATTATTATATATATATATCCTACATTACATCACTATTATTATATTTATTATGCGATGCTACCATATCATACTATTAATATCATATTATTGCTACTACTATTGCTATTACTACTATTATTTCAGCTGCTATTATTATGTATTTATACTATGTATTGCTCTATTATTATTATTTTTTTAACTAGCCTCTACTAACTTTTAACTAACCTCTAAATAACATTTGCACATTCATCTAAAGAGATGTTTATTAAACACTGCTGTGCTGCTCTTATAAGGCTATTATATTCCATCCTGCTCAGTAGATGAGGGGCCCATTTTGGAAACGTTTGTCTCACTGGCCATAATTCCAAATGGTCAACCTGGAAGTTGTACATTTTTTAAAAGGGCACTGAATATTCCCAACGGGTTAACATGCTTTTGTAACATGAATAGAACATATCAGACAGAGCTCAGGTCCCTCCCAGCTGACTGTGGTTGGAGAGATTACACTGTGTGGTCTGGATGGATTAGTGTTCTCAGAGCTGATAAACTGTAGAGATGAAGCCAGGCCAGTAATTACACATGCAGCTTTAAAAACATTGTTTCATCAGTAACTGTTGTTAGGACTGTTGTGATGAAATTCTGGCAGCAGGCGTTACATCAAGCTACTGTCACACTGAAGACTACTTTTGATAGCTATGATAAAAAAATAATGCACGCATTCTCATCTTATTATTATCTATAGACCCTTTTAAAACTGATGTCATTGAAAAGCTGTGCTCACATTTCAGCCACAGAAGTATTGTTCTCCCCCAGTCATCCAGAAGAGTTATCAAGCTGCAAAGTCTTGAATTGGATGTTTTCACAGCAATGAAATTACCAAAATGTCTGAGTGTTGCATGGTTGTCAGAATCGATATTCCACTGGTTGACTCAAATTGTACAGGATTCCAGCAGGATCACAACCATGTCAGAGCAATGGGTGGTGTCTATGGCTGCAAGCTGCAAGCTTGTGCCCACTGACAAGCTATTATGGTCCGACATACATCCATCACCACATTACGTATGCCCTTCTTAATAGTTTTTTTTTTTTTTTATCATTAATGTGTGTTACTCTTTCTAAATGATATTTCTCTTTAATCTGTCACATTTATTTTTGTATTTTTTGTTGGACCACAAAGAAGTTGTCACGGGCCTTTTTCGACAGCTTTTCTAATAAATTGTAATGAATTATATATATACATATATATACACACATATATACACATATATATGTATATGCAACCCACCGCCTCTGCATGCCCGTTGCCAGACTCTCTACACCTCCCCTGGACTCTGCGTTGTGGTTTCCTTTTATGTTGGTAGTAGAGTGTTGTGCGGAGAGAAGGAGGCACCTGACGCAGGATTCGAGATTGTGGTTCGAGACCTTGGCTGCACTTTATTTCACAGTAACACTCTTCATCTCGGCTGTCTGCTATCACAGTGACTGCTGGCTTCATTACCTTGCGGAGCAAGTGAAAATAAACTTTTTTTTAGAAATAAATATTTTACTCAAAAGAATAATAAATCTCTTACTCAGCAAAGACAAATAACATAAAAAAATATGTCACATGAAAATAAATATCACTGTCTAATTAAATTACATACAGCATTCTGAAAGGAATAAATAACCAACATAACATTACATTCTCAAATTAAGTACTAAGTAAACAAAAAAATGAATGCTCTGTCCTGTTCACATTACACAGAGTCAATTGTCTACTCATATACAGCATGCTAGCCACACTCATAGCCACACCTCACTAAACTCGTCAAATGTTTAAAAAAAACAGGGCGGACTTTCGCCCAACATGTAAATAAACAGTACACATGAACCAGTGAACAGGATGGGTGGTTTTAGTGCTGATATTTAGACATGATGCAGGACACCCCTGATGTAGATGTTGATACAACTACTACACTACTTCAGTATATATATCACTCTCATAACACAAGTTAGACATTATGATGTTCTGGACCTTTGCTTTAGGAAATTTTCTCTAATTTTAGTTGAATACCCCTGCTGTAGGTGATTTATTCAAAATTCAAGGCACACTTAACCAGCATGGCTACCACAGCATTCTGACATGCCATCCCACCTGGTTTGTGCTTAGTTGGACCATCATTTGTTTTTAAACAGGACTATGACCCCAGACACACCTCCAGGCTATGTAAGGGCTTTGACCAAGGAGGAGAGTAATTGAGTGCTGCGTCAGATGACCTGGCCTCCACAATCACCTGACCTAAACCCAACTGAGATGGTTTGGGATGAGCTGGACCACAGAGTGAAGGCAAAACAGCCAACAAGTGCTCAGCACCCCTGTGAACTCTTTCAAGACTGTTGAAAAACCATTCCAGGTGACGACCTCATGAAGCTGATTGAGAGAATGCCAAGAGTGTGTGTTACGGGTACCGGGCTGCGGCACCCATGAACAGTTATATGTGTGTGTCCTGTAATGCAAGGAACAATGATGAGGCAGGGAGACGCGACTGGACTCTACTGGATCCTCTGTTGTTATGAGGGGAAACCAGCAGAGCAACGGTCCTGGCCACAGACCAGTCCAAACAACGGTCTCACACTGCCACCCACTGTCACAAAGCCGCCACTGCAGTTATCTACTTTTTGACCCAAATTCAGGTTACTTTCTCACACAATGAACATAGCATTTCCCAAACAAAACAAATAATACACAACAACAAAATGAATTACATTCATTAAGTGGGGATCACATGTGCAAAGCTGTCATCAAAGCAAAAGGTGGCTACTTCGAAGAATCTAAAATATAAAACATATTCTGGTTTGTTTAACACTTTATTAACTATGTGTTCCTTCATAGTTTTGATGACCTCAGTATGAATCCACAATGTAGAAAGTAATAAAAAATAAAGAAAAACCATTGAATGAAAAGGTGCGTCCAAACTTTTGACTGGTACTGTGTGTGTGTGTGTGTGTGTGTAGCCACGTTATGGCTTTTGCATCTTTATAACTAACCCTTTGTTTTTCTTTTTCTTTTCCTGAACTTAATGCAGTGTGTACTTGTGGGTCACTACTTTAGTATTCTGGACATTGTTTGTTTTCTGTATTTCATCTTAAGCATGACACAACGCACATCCTGTAGGTTGCTGGAATTTCAGTGCAGCAGCGCCTCTCTGCGGAGGAAACAGATCATATCAAGAAGGGAAGCCTTGAGTTGCGAAACTCCCGCGAAATTTGTCCTAGTTGTTTCTTTATTGTACACGTTATACAGACTAATGTATTTTATAATGTGACAATTTTGGGTTAAAATGTGTGTAGGTTTAGGGACATAAAAGTCTTGATTAAGGTTAGGGAAAGATTATAATTTATAGTTAAAACATTCACTCTCGCGAGATCTTTCGCTGGTCTGGGGTTCCCTTCGAGACACGACCGAGGAAACTAGCATTTGTATGTGCCGATGTCCCGGACTGAAGGGCTCACGTCGTATTTAGGGTTTCTTTGTTTTGTCTGGCGCCTGGCCGTGTACAACAGTTACAGTATTCATATTAGAACTGCTCTGTCGAAAATCCTGTCACATAGTGTCAAATACATGTGGAAAATACGTTCACCGCTAACAATTAGAAAAATTATGTTAGTTTTAGTAGGCGGGTAATAAGTTAGGTAAATAATGCACTACCCAACCTACTTTAAGTTTAGTATATATAAAACAAGAAAGATAAAGATAAAATAAGGAGATTACAGTGTGTTCAGCTGCTACAGTTTTATGTGGGCTTACTAATGAAGCTTTTAGATTGTATAAGTCACCGATAGAACGTTTCTGCACAGTATAATTCGTATTTTAATGTAAATATCGCCGTTTCCCCGTTTTGCCTCAACGCAGCACGAAAGGAATGGTTTGTTTTTGTCACGTGACAGGAAGTGTGTGTTGGAAGTTGAGCGCTATTAGGAAGTGTGTCTATCTCGTACGATGCAACGACACATTAAAGTCTGAAGTCCTGCAATACAACGGCGGGCCTGTATTGTGTGTTCTGGAGGATTGACGGTGCTTCTATGAACACAGACGCGGTCAGTGTTTCCTCTCTGTCTGATTCACCTGCTGTCTGTTGCTACCTCTGAGCTCTTAACTTTAGCATGCTAGCTTTAGCTAAGTGGTTAGCTGAGTTGGTTACAACCTTGCTCTGTCCGCCACCACAACCACGCTGAGCTCTGCTCTGTTTGTCTGCTCATAATGGAAGTTTTCCAATAAGTCCGCTGTCATGTTCACTCTGTCCTCGTTTAGCTGATGTTTTTTTAGTTAATGTTAAACACTGCCTGACAGTTTATGTAACGCTAACTGTCCCTGTAGTCCTGTGACTGTCCTTAATGCTTTCACAGACTTGACCACTTGCTGTGACAGTGACATTAGACTGGCATCAGGTAGGTGAAGAGCTCCAACTGTGGTCTGTTGTTCAGCCTCAGTACTACTGCTGATGGTATATAACTTGTTACAGTAACGCAGAGGTCATGAGAGCTGTGGTCAGTTCATGTTATGATGCTGCTAAGTTGCTAACAGCTAACTTTAGTTGAGTGTCTTAAGTTCCTGTCACTGTGCCAGCGGCGGATCAGTGAAGGCAGTAGTCCTGAGTAAACCTGGACTGTGATTAGACACTGTGTGCCACTACTTTTAGCCTCTAACTGTCATGTTGCTGTCACTTTCAGTCTGCTGTCTGCCGACAATGTTACTAATTAAATAACCTGTATGACTCAGGAAAGTAGGAGTACTGGTCTGAAAATAACGTTATCTTTGACATTCCGTTTGGCTAAACAGCCTATCACATAGCGCCGCCATATCTGAGGCTCACGACCCAGATATTCACTTTAGTGTCATAGATGAGTAAGGAAACTAGATAATACTCACATATAATAAGTTGAAGTCAGAGAATTTTGATTTTTCTGTCTTAAAAACTGAAACTGATGATTATCCAAATAGTTGGATATTTATTTAAAGGGACAGGTCACCCAAAAATGAAAATTCAATCGTTTTCTACTCACCCTCATGCCGATTGGAGGTTGAGTTTAGTTTCTAATCCACAAAACACTGATGGAATTTCACAGGAAAACAGTGTTGCAGAGTCATCCAAACAATGAAAGTGAATGGTGACCAGTTTGTGAACGTAAAAGAACAACTGAAAATAACAATAAAATGCCTCCATACTGCTTGTCAAGTGTAATCCAAATCTCCTAATGTCCCAGCATGCAAAGTTGACTTGAAAGACATCATTTACACTGTGTTTTTAGCCTTAATCTTCACTGTAGATGATGTATGTATGCGTTAGGGCTGCACGATATTGGAAAAAACTGACATTGATTTTTTTTTAACCCTGCGATATATATTGCGATATGAAAAAATACAGGAATTTTCACCAGATGACTTGAATAGCACTTTATGTTATGCTGCACTGCTGCCATCTTGTGGATAATTAACCTGCACTGATCTTGTGATTCACTCCATATGCAGGGGTGTGATCTGCTTTGGCAAACTGATTAAGAATGATTGTGATTGGTAGATCGCTGTGCGCAGTGTTTGTCAGGCACCCTTGAAATTAGATGAGAACACGTTTAGTTCATTTGCCTCCTACATTGCAGGACCTGCAATGTGACTATTGTGCACACGTACATTGCGATGACGATGCTCAAACGATATATTGTGCAGCTCTAGTATGTGTGCACACTGTCTGAACTGGGTGTGTGTGGTGTGATGGTGTGCAGATGGTATGTCTGGGCTTTAGGACTTTGATTACACCAGATGAGCAGTATGGAAGCACTTAATGTTTTTTTTTTTGGTTGCTTTTTGTGTTTGTGCTTTTTGTGAAAACTGGTCACCATTCACTTCCATTGTTTGGGAGATTCTGCAACACTGTTTCCTGTGAATCTCCAGCATGTTTCGTAAACTAAAACACTAAACCTGACCTTCAGTTCAGCATGAGGATGAGTAGGTAATGACAGAATTTTCAGTTTTGGGTGAACTATCCTTTTAACTTTAACTATGTATATATATATATATATATATATGTATGTATGTATGTATGTATGTATGTATGTATGTACGTACGTACGTACGTACGTATGTATGTATATATGTATAATATTTTGTGTGTGTATGACCTCTTTTAAAAGAGGTATTGAATATTTTTTTAGTAGTGTCGCCTCACAGTGAGAAGGTCCTGAATTCGAATCCCCCAGCCAGTTGGGGGCTGGGGAGTTTGCAACTGGGACAGGACCTTTCTGTGCAGAGTTTGCATGTTCTCCTTGTGTCCGTATGGCTTCTCTCTGGGTACTCTGGCTTCCTCCTACAGTCCAAAGACATGCAGTTTAATAAGAGTGAGAAGTCAGCTGTCAATGGTTGTATAAGGAATTTAATGTGGAACTTACCTCTATATTGATCTGTAACTTTGAATAAAAGGTATTAAGTGTATTTTTTGGCAAAATGTAAGTTCTCACTTAACAAGCAAAATTAAGAAAACAATGGCATAAATATCAACGGCACGATTTAAGAAATACAGACCAGTGGCCTGCAAAAAATGAAACACTACTGCCATCAGTGTAACTGATCATAATGTGTTTGGGCATATTAAATAAGAAAATATTTTAATTAATTAGTCCAGTTAAATTAATTGAATAATTTTCTCTCCCAAATGTCAAAAACAAAACATTGCCAACAACTGCTGCCTGATGGCAACTCTGAGGGGAACCATTACCTCAAATACAGAGGGCTTTCAAATCATGATGTTACAGTGGTAGAGGGATGGTCATTGGTTGATCATTGTCAGCCATTAGCCCAACCCTGTTTGGAATTGTACCTTGTTGCATTGTGAAACCAGTAATCCTTTTAATCCTTTCATCGCCAGCGCAGACCCCAACAAAAATCACATTTTTTGAGTGAAGATGAAATGAAAAAATGATCACAATTGCAACATCTGTCAAAGTAATCACAATGTGACTTTTAGAATAGAATATTAGAATATTCTGAGTTCTAATAGTACATAAACGCGGTAATGAACATTGTAAACTTGAGGTCTGACTGGGCAGTTGTCTTATGTCTTGTATACCAAATTTATTGACAGACTAACCATTCTTGATAAGACATATTTGAAGTCATACTGAAGCATGTTATTAAACTTGTAGCTGTGAACAAAGTAACTTTTTTTTAACTACTGCCTTTATTAAGCCACTTCATCTCAACTGATAAATAAAACTTGTTTCCTGTGTTTATCAGATATTAAACTCCTCCACTGTGAGGGCTAGAACTGAGAGGCTTGTGATCTCATCGTCACAGTTTCCTCCCACACCTCGGAGTACCTCTCATCATCCCTGAGCCACAAGGATGTTGGAGGGTCTTGTTGCCTGGGTGCTTAACACATACCTGGGAAAGTATGTCAGCAACCTGAACACAGATCAGCTCTCCATTGCCCTTCTCAAAGGTAATTACATATGTTTCTGTTTTTCAGAATGTACACTTCTTGTTTAAATTGTTGTAGAGATGTGTTGTTTCAACTTAATGATCATTTTGGAGGATGTAGTTAGGGGAGGGCAGTACCACAAAATTTGCTTATTTTAATGTCTTATGTTTAACCAGTCTGCTAAATAACAGCTATTGATGAGCAATAACAGTTTAAAAATGTGACAATCAACGCTGAAGATCCAGTTTGACTAAAACATTATCTTCCTCCCTGAGCCTCTCCTACAAAGACTCCTCCTCCTCCTCCTCCTCCCCTTTTGTGTTACACCTCCTTCTTGTTCCTTCTTGTAATGTTTGGTTCTGTGTTTGAACAAAGTTATAGCAAACATCCTTCCAACAACACATTTTCATGTCATATCTCCAAATGAAGCTCATTTCGTTCACCTGTCACTATGTGTTGGATCAAACTGGTTGGGGCTTGCACTGTGGCGCGCAGCGCGGCCATGATGCATGTGTTGTTTGAGTGCACACGACACAGACAGCACTGGAGGAGCAAAGAGCATGTGCTACACAACTCAATCTTGTTTGCACAGACAGCTCTGCTCTTTTATGGAATTAAAATGGTAAAACATAGAAGAAAAAAACTGAAACGGATCCTATTTTGGGTTCAATCCTATTGACGACAGAATCAATCTTCAAAAACAATAATGTAGTATTGGAAGTATCGATAATTTGGGATCGATCTGCCCACCCTTAGAAATAGTTTGTATAGCCTTTGAACTATCTTGCATTATGTGGAGAGGCCTTATTGATAAATGAGGTAAACAAAATAATAGTAAAAACAACACAGTTCAACAGCACCAAACTATGTCCTCTTAACATGATTATAAAGTTGAAACAACACCTATGAAACAGCCTGAACCAGAACTTAACATTAGAACTTTCATGATATATTGTAGGGCTGCTGTATTTGACTACATCAGTTTTAGTTAGGAGGATTTTATAAACTACAACGTGCCACTGTGTGCATGTACGAAATAAGTTAAGACATTGAAACCAGTGGTATGGTCCTTTACATGGGGCAGTCATCCACACACCATGTGACAAACAGTTCTAACCAGTTTAATGGAAATCACCAAAGTGATCACCTCGTTGGGAAAGTGAGGCAGCTCAAGCTTGGCAAAGACAGCATCCATCTGCTTCCCATCATTCCTCAGGTGCAGTGGAGCTGGAGAACCTTCCTCTGAGGAAAGATGCCCTTCGAGAGTTTGACCTGCCATTTGAAGTCAAAGCAGGTGAGACATACTGACTGATAAGCTCACAAAGTCAGGGGCTGCACATTTACTGCTCTCATCAATCCTTTCTCACTGTTCCACACTATTTTGCCTCAGATTACTGTACATGAGCTGTGGGCTTAAATTCTGAACCAAAGCTTTACTATTATATACCAAAATCATATCTACCTGTGATAAATGGACTACATTTATGTGGTATAGTATAGTCTTCCATCTACTCACAGTGCTTTACAAAACGTGTCACACTCATCCATTCAGTCACATACTCATACACTAATGGCAGGGGCTGGCATGGAAGGTGCATCTGGTCCTCAGAATCAAACCATTCGCACACACTCACACACTGAGGGATATGTCTCGGGGGATATCACAATCTTAAGATCTGTTTCTATGACGACAGCATAGTTACAGAAGTGAAAATGTCTGAAGTCATGGTTGGGATTTCAATCAAAGCGAACCAACGGCTTTAGTTGCTCTTCAGAGATGAGCTGCAGAGTAAAACACAGCAGTATCTGTCTTGACTTTCACTGCAACTCTGCATTGAAAGTATTATTACTTATGTAAAAATGACAGTGACAGTAAAACTATGTCTCTCTATGATGATTACATGTACTCCATGGATCACAAACGTGCCGAACTGTGGGGGCTGATTCGTATGAGACAACTGCGATCCGTTGCACCCCTAGTATCGTGCCCAAGGATACTGCAGACTCGAGGAAGCTAGGGAACGAACCACCTGTCTTCCGATATTGGACTACCGCGCCACAGCCACCCAGTATGAGGATAGGAGCCATGAAATAGTCAGTGTTTGCTGGCACATGGGCCTCACAGAGGTCATTACTTTAATTGGCTCCATTTTTGGTCATTTACTGACACTGCAGCTATTTTTGTCACATGTTGAAGGAGTTTAACTCCACCACCAATAGCTGAGCAACTTGTTTCATTTAGGTTATTGACACATATATATATATACTGCTTTTTATACGGAGCCCAAAAGTCGAAACTAGCCAGAATTGTTCTGACTAGAGAAAGACATGTTGGAGAAGAGTTGTGCAGCCCGTTTAACTTTGATGGACAAATCTTCGGGTGCTGTGACACTTACTAAATCTTTACTTTGAAATGATATTGTCAGATAGAAATCTTAAAGCTACAGTTCATCCAAATCACATAAATCCTACAGTTGGGTGGCAAATGAAAGGAAAAACCAACAAAAGGTTTTGTTCCACCACAAGCCTCCATAATAGCTTCAGTGCTCCTTGTTATAGTCTGTGAACTCTTCTAGAGGGATGAACGCTGCTTTTCAGAGGCAAGAATAGAAGAGAAAAGCTCAGTTTAGTGTTTCAGTTTAGCTGTACAGCTGTCTCTCAGAGCCTGTCAGTGTGTCCCCTCCATCATAACAAGCTGAATCAGGATTTTCCTGTCTGGTCACATGTCCTCTAATCTAATGACGGAGGAGCAGCATTCTTCATGCATGCTTGCTTTTCACAGTGAGTCTGAGAGAGTAATGAGGGGTATTTTGAAGGGAAAGTCCCTTGGACCCTTGGAGGATGATGGAAGAAAATTTGTCCAGCACTAATCTGTAACTTTTGCTGTGTCTTGAGGTGTAAGAAGTACTTGGATGCCTCCAAACTCCAGACAATGCAGTATATTCTTTTGGAATTGACCTTTAGCTTTAATATTGCTTACAACAAACTTAAAAACATACACCTCCAAAATATTATCATCTGATGAATACTTTTTACTCAATTTCATGACTGTATCCCAGCTCAACTAGATAAGCAACATGGCCTGGACAAGTGAAGAAATAAGTGTCATTATATTATAACCATAATTGATTACAATATGGTGTTCTTGTGTCCTCATTTTGCAGAATTTCAGGAAACTGTGTGTGTGTGTGTGTGTGTGTGTGTGTGTGTGTGTGTAAGTCTGTTGGGTACAGGCCTTCCTTTTACAAGGAAGCTACGAAGACCTGTGGGTAACATTGGATGATGTTCAAATTAAGAATGCACTGATACTGAAACCAGCATTGGGTATTGGTCCAATACTGTCCTCACATACTCGTACTCATAAAACTACTCCGATACCCCACACCTGATACCGCATCACGAAAAGTAGCCACTCGACACAAGCAAACATCTAAAGAACCAACATGATGTAGAGTTGAAGAAGTTTGCTGATGCTTACCCTACTTTTTGGTCGTGGTGTCATTATCAGACTCGTCCTCAACATCATCCACTAATGACTGCAGAGGCTTTGGCAACTGTCTGTAAATTTCATGTAAGTCCATGTAGAACTGAAATATACGGACAGAGTGCACCGGCAGACGGCAGCCAGCTGCTGTCCAATAGGTTTTGGTGGGCGTAAACTAGTTGAATGCTTTGACTAATTAATCCAAAGACAAAGAAAAAATAATGCTGCCACCAGTCTGTAACCCTCTTTTCTTGGTAATAAGCTGCTACAACTTCTCTTTGTGCACTCTTCTTTATTCTCCTGTTAATCTTCACCAAAACGGCCTGACAGCACAGTACACCCAATTTCACTCCGCGGGGTTCACAGCAGGGTCAATAAAACTGTTGCACACATGGCACCACACTCATACCTGTCCCCCCTAAACAATGACAGGTAGGAACTAATTAGCTCTTAGACAAGAGGGACATGAAGAAGAAACGTAAACACTACACATGTAAATGTGTAATTAAGATAATAGTTAAAGTGCTGTAAATTATGAAATAATTATCGCATATAACACCATTTGTAACACTAAACTTATTTTTGCAAGTCCATAATATTGTTGTGTAATTATTCAACAATAAACAACAATTTGTTATATTTAGAAATTGAGAAACGTGATGAAAACATTTTTAAAGTTATTGTAAGAACTGTAATGGCAATTGTAAGTACTTGTATTTGGTCTAAAAAAAGTGGTATCTGTGCATCCCTAGTTCAAATACTAAAACACTGGGGGTTAGTACATTAAAGGAATACTCCAGCAATTTAGTGTTGTACTTCCATACTGATAAGAGGCAGACTGTAAACAAATGAAAAAGTGTCTTTGATTAGACCCCCCTGTCTCTTAAATGGCTGCTTCTTTCAAGTTCAACATGTCCTCTTTTGTAATGCTGACATTCTGTTAAAAATTCCAGACGAAGCTGAGCTGTTTTGTTTTTAACTTCAAAAAGCTCCAGCCAGTTGTTTTCACAGAATCAGAAGTACTCCTCACATTTAACAAAGACCTCAAAATCTCAATTTCTAACTATTTTCCAGTGCTGTCACTGGCAACAAATGACAAAAGGCCTGGTTTAACACAAAGGTCATTATAAGCAACAATTTAATGGACAGTTTAAAGTTCTATTGCATCTGTGGAAGCTTTACAAAGACCCTCTTATTGAAATGCCTAATTTGTAAATGTTTTTTTAAATAAAAAAATGGCCTAACTACTGTAGATCCTGTATTTAAATATTAATTAAATCTTGGTGTTAACAGGTTGTGTTTCCTTTAGTGTGATTCATGCATCTGTGATGTTTTCTTTCACCAGGCTTCATTGGAAAGATTACTCTGCAGATCCCTTTCTATCGGCCTCACAGTGACCCATGGGTCATCTCCATGTCCCAGCTCAACCTTATCATCGGCCCCGCCCAGCTGCAGGAGTATGATGATGAAAAGGAGAGAGAGGAGGAGAGAGACCGCAAAAAACGTCTCCTCAAGGCTCTCGAAGACAAATTCAAAGTAGGTGTATCAGTGCTACACATCTCATATTTCATTATCACAGCCTCACACTGAAAGAACTCCAGCCATGTATAACATATAAGTTTTTGTCTGCATGCTTCTACAAAGTTGAGATTATTTCCCTGAAATATTATTCTCTGGGGTTCTTACAATGATTCATAATCTGTGAGAAAGAGAGAAAAGAGATGAGAAACCAAAAGAGATCACAACTACTAATGTAACAGCAGTGTATCATCTTGCTGAATTGCACTTTACATGTTGAAATGGACCCTTCCAAAGTCCTGCCCCTTTATGCTTGGTGTTCCACAGTGTTGTGCTAGTTACTGAAAACCAGTAACTAGTTACCGTTACTTGTTACTTTATTTCAAAAGTAACTCAGTTACTTTACTGATTACTTACACCAAAAGGTAACACAGTACTGTGAAAAGTAACTTTTTAGTTACTATGAAAAAAAAGGTCTCCCATTAAGTTTTAAGCTAAGTTTTCTTTAGCTCGGTTTCCATTTTTGCGTATTCGCTCTCCAGGTACTTAGAAAAAGTGTTTCGTCCCATTTGCCGTGTGACGCCCGGTATCATGCTAACTAGCTTCCTGAAAGCAGGCCACTCCACAATAGAAACTGGCTGCATGTCTTCTACAACATACCTTGCAATGGCTTTATCAACTTTTTCCTGGTTAGCAGGAGCAGTCAGTCCCTCGGTCAAATCCAGCCGCTGTTGCTTAGGTGGTGGAGGTGAAGTGGCATCAGAGTCTGTGTCTATACTCTTAGCTACTAGCTTCGTCGCAGCATGTTGTTTCTGTAGGTGTTTCAACAGGTTTGAATTGCTATTTTGGGCAGTAGATAAGATCTTTGATCCAAGACACAATTTACATTTAACTAAAACGTTCTTGTCTTTGTGCTCGACAAAGGTCAAGTAGTGAGAATATCTCCATGTAAAGAAACTTGACAGCGTGTCTTCTCCCGTCTCCCTGCTGACACACACACACACACACACACACACACACACACACACACAGGAAGATTCAGGACTACACGGCTCTGGCTGCAGCTCAGTCTCTAGCCGAGACTACACAAAAAAATAACGTAAAATAACGGAGTAACGCATCATGTAGTAACATTAACTGAGTTACTGAATTTAAAAAATAATGTGTTAGATTACTAGTTACTGCAAAAAATAACGGCGTTACAGTAACGCGTTACAGTAACGCATTACTTTGTAATGCGTTTGTCCCAACACTGGTGTTCCAATAACAGATCAAACTAACTAGCTAGCTAATTTACATTAATTGTTAGCTAGCTAGTTAAATCTGATAGCAAAAATGAGCAAAACACTAGTTAACTGGCTATCTAATCTACATCAGTAGTTAGTTAGCTAGCGTTTTGCTAACAGTAGCTACACTCACTGGCCACCTCATTATTTACACCTGTTCAACTGCTTGTTAACGCAAATGTCTAATCAACCAATCACATCGCAGCAACTCAATACATTTAGACATGGTCAAGACTACCTGCTGAAGTTCAAATCGAGCATCAGAATTGGGAAGAAAGATGATTTAAGAGACTTTGAACGTGGCATTGTTGTTGGTGCCAGAGAAGCTTGTCTGAGTATTTCAGAAACTGCTGATCTACTGGGATTTTCACGCACAGCCCCCTCTAGGGTAGAGAATGGTCCGAAAAAGAGAAAATATCCAGTGAGGGTGAAAATGCCTTGTTGATGCCAGAGGGCAGAGGAGAATGGCCAGCCTGGTTCAGATAATAGAAAGACAACAGTAACTCAAAAAACCACTTGTTACAACTAAGGTATGCAGAAGACCATCTCTGAACACACAACATGTTGAACCTTGAAGCAGATGGGCTACAGCAGCAGAAGACCTCGCCGGGTGTTACTCCTGTCAGCTAAGAACAGGAAACTGAGGCCACAGTTCACACGGGCTCACCCAAATTGGACAATAGTGTAATGGTGTGGGGGGTATTTTCTTGGTACACTTTGGGCCCCTTAGTACCCACCTGAGTATTGTTGCTGACCATGTCCATTCCTTTATGACCACAGTGTCCCCATCTTCTGACGGCTACTTCCAGCAGGATAATGCACCATGTCACAAAGCTCAAATCATCTCAAACTGGTTTCTTGAACATGACAGTGAGTTCACTGTACTCCACTGACCTCCAGAGTCACCAGATCTCAATCCAATAGGGCACCTTTGGGATGTGGTGGAACGGAAGATTCACGTCATGGATGTGCAGCCAACAATTCTGCAGCAATTATGTGATGCTGTCATGTCAATATGGACCAAAAAAATCTGATGAATATTTCCAGCACCTTGTTGAATCTATGCCACAAAAAATTAAGGCAGTTATGAAGGCAAAAGGGGGTCCAACCTGGTATTAGTAAGTTGTACCTAATATAGTGACTGGTGAGTGTAACTTAGGTTGTGATTATATGTAACTTTTACAGGTCACCCAGCAACATCTTTGAACCATCCTCAAAGTGTGGGTTTCTTTTGAACACCAACAAGCTGAGCACATAGCATATCGAAATATAAGAAAAAGAAATGGAGAAATTTGACTGAGGTCCTGCTGGATACCAAGCTTGGTCAACTACTGTTGGAGCACAGAGCAAAAAGGGGTGGGGGGTCAATTGTGAGACCCCAAAAAAGAATTTTCTCTCAGGAAAACAGACGGCTTTAGCTGAAGGGAATAATGGAATTGACTTACACAGTTTGGCCTTCCTGTCCTAATTGTTTCTAACTTATATTCTGCTACTACTTACACTTTTCCCTTTATAGTTACTTGTCGTTGACTGTATTTGTGTGTGCCTGTATTGTATGATGGTATGTGTTTGGCTCCTGCAGAGTGAGTGTGAACAGAGAGGAGAATCTTACTGGTACTCTGTCACTGCCTCAGTGGTCACCAGGATTGTGGAAAACATCGAGGTAAGCCATCCAACATTGGGTAAAGTGTCAGTTTATATCAACAAGGGTAGGTTGAATAACAGAACGTAATAACGTGTAATTCAGTACAGTTCGACAGCACCACAAACTGTATGTCAACGCATCTCTTCAACAGTTTGAACAAAAACTGAACATTTATTGCAGAGCTATTGTATCAAACTTGTCACAACTTGACTTAAAAGGCCATGCAAAAAGGGAGACAGACACACTGCATTTTTGTTCAGCAGTATTATATAAAGCAAAATGAACTAAAGCAAGTACAAAACAAAAGCGCATGTTTTGTGTGCATCACTGTAGTGTAAGGTGTGCATGGGAGTCACAATAGTGGGAGATGTTGTAAGGAGCATAAAATAAAACAGGGTTATGCACAAGATGAGGCTGTTACAGCATGGGTTGCCACAGATAGCAGTAGTTTAAAAGATAGAGTTGCAGTTTTTCAGTCAGGGGCCTTTTTGAACAATCGATCAGGTTTAACGTGCTTGAATCCTTACTACTGTTCATAACGACCGCCAAGAGATTCGTTCCTGAAGTGATGTCATTGTAAGTGAGGGCAGATAAAATCCACAAGCATCATTATGTGCATTATATCATTATAAGTTAATCTGAAGCTAATATGGAGCTTACATTAGTTACACAATATTGAGTCATTTTCAAAATATGTTCTAAAAAGACTAACTTGCTAAGACATCCACTTGATTTACTTAATTCAGACTGGTCAACTTTGCAATGCACTTCTGTAGGGATCAAGGACTGTATTTTGTCCCCCAATCACTTACATTAAAACGGCATCAGGCAGGAATCTTAAATGGCCAGTATGAACAGGTGAAATGAGCACATCAAGCAAAACCTGTCTCAGTGTTCATATGAGCACCCGACTATTGTTTTACCACAGACTTGAAAAATTGTGAACTTTGAGCTCGGTGTATCTAATAAATTGGCAATTGAGTTCTTATGATAAAATACAATTAAACAAGCATACACAAGGTTTATTTCATACAAATACTCTAAAGAAGGATACCTAAATAAGTAAATAGCAGGTCAGAATATATGTCAGGATACAGAGATAAGAGCAGCTTCTTCCCTCAGGCTGTGTATGTCCTCAGAAATCCTCCTTATTAATTAGTCTGTTCTGTCTTATTTCTTCAGAAAATTCCAACTAATCAGTTAATCAAAGAGGGTACTACACCATAATCTCATTTTACAAACTTGTTGTAAATTATAAATAAAATTGCCTTGTATCATTGTTTCCTTGTTACTGTTTGAGCCTTAGTTACAGACTAAACTTTGATTTTCTGGTTCACATGTAGCTGAAGATCCAAGATGTGCATCTTAGATTTGAGGATGACTTCTCCAACCCAGAGAAACCCTTCTCCTTCGGGGTTTGCATCAACAGAGTTTCTGCTCAGAACCCCTCCAAAGAGTCGGTAAAGATCCACTCAGTGATTAATGATACACACACTCACACACTCACACATTTTTGTGTAGTGGCTGTGATTGTCCAGTTTCATTTTTAGCCCCAAATATTCCTCCATTTTACACTACTAGTTTTGTATTTTGTTTTAAATATGTAATACAGGTTAGTGTTTCGTCACATTCACCAGAAAAATAGTTTTTGTGGTGTTGACTCAGTTTCTCATATAAATGAAATCTTTACATTGTAATAGGCTGCCTCAGTTAATTCAGGACTACCAATGGTCTTTCCATTTAAGTTTAACAGAGTTTATTTGTATTTGCAGGTCCAGAAGCTCCTCCGACAAAAGCAGCTGGAGATAGAAGACTTCAGTGTCTACTGGGATACAGAGAGTCAAATGCTGGGAAAGTTGCCTGCAAATCAGATCCAGGTCAGAGATGAATTTTCCCACATGACTTGAATGTAAACATTATGAAAGAGTGGGGTGATTTGTAGTAATGACTGATAAATCACAAAATACAAGCTGTTTGGTGGAGCACTAGCACTGTAAGATCCATGTAACCTGCCTATTGAAATTCTCTTGACTGATGTAATGTGATGATGAGAGAATAAGATTCTCTGCAGTTCAAGAGATGAGTTTCCAAATGAATGATCTGGGCCCCACTTCCCAGAGCCTTCATAGCACTACGTGCATCGTAAGTTGTATTTTAAGGTCTCCCTTAAGGTTGTCCCAACTCTGGGAAACAGCCCGTAACCTTAAGGGAGACCTTAAAATACAACTTACGATGCACGTAGTGCTACGAAGGCTCTGGGAAACGGGACCCTGATTGTTTTGTGCCTATACAGGAGGCCATGACTCAGTGCATGCAGAGCCGCGAGCATCAGTACATCTTTGAACCAGTGTGTGCCTCTGTGCTGCTCAGAAGAAATGCCTCTAAGGAGCCTCTGAGGTCCCGAAACACCCCACGAATTGAGGGCCAAGTTCAGCTGGAGCCTATGTCCTTACGCCTGTCACAGGTCTGTATGGACACCTGATATTTTTTTTTGTCAACAATGACAGCTCAGTTAACAAGTAATGTCTCTGTTTTAAGATGGCACACTGAAATTCTCAGAGATCAAAAGAAAGGATGAAAGAAAATTTCACTCAATATCTACTCACCCCTGTGCTGATGTGAGGATGGTTGAAGATGTCCAGTTCACAAAACACTTCAGACAATTCAAACAGCGCTGCAGCCAAATCCAGTATAATTGAAGTGAACGGTGACCAGTTTTAAAATGTAAAAAATGAACACAAAAAAACACAAAATGTCTCCATACTGCTCGTGTGGTGTAATCCAAGTGTCTGTAAGCCGCAACATTAACATTTGACCCAAAAAGACGCCATTTACACCACATTTTTAGCGTAAATGTCAACTGTAGCCTCTCAGACCAGAACAGAATGCAAAGATATGATATCCTTTTCAATCTGTTTTCAGTTAAAGCAGTACAAAGATAAGGTATTTAATGTTCAAACTGATGAACTTTGTTTTTTGTAAATATTCACTCATTCTGAATTTGATGCCTTCAACATATTTCAAAATAGTTGGGACAGGAGCAACAAAGACTGTGAAAGTTGTGGTATGCTTTAAACACCTGTTTGGAACATTCCACAGGTAAAAACAGGTGAGTTGGTAACAGTGACAGTATCATGATTGGGTTAAAGGGGCGTCCTCAAAAGGCTCAGTCTCATGGTTCACCACTTTGTGAAAAAGTATGAGGACAAGTAGTCCCACAGTTTATGAATGTTTCTCTTTACTAGAAAGTTATTTCAGCATATACAATTCAAAATATCATTGTAAGATTCAGAGAATCTGGAGGCATCTCTCCACACGAGGGGCGAGACTGAAAACCAACATTGAATATCTGTGATCTTTGACCTGCACTGCATTAAAAACCCACTTCATTAGGATGTTACTACATGGTCTCAGGAACACTTTAGAAAACTGTTGTCAGTAAACACAGTTTGACTCTGCATCTACAAATGCAAGTTAAGAATCTACCATGTAAAGAGAAAGACATATATCAACAACATCCAGAAACACTGCAGACTTCTCTGAGCCCGAGCTCATCTGAGATGGACTGATGCAAAGTGGAAAAGTGTGCTGTGGTCTGACGAGTCCACATTTCATGTCTACTACATGTCTAATGTCTACTCAGTAGTTTATATAACAGGAGCATGCAGACAGAGTATTGACTGTTTGTGTGCGTTTGTGTGTTTGTTGTCTCTTAGGTCCAGTACCAGCAGATCATGGCGTTCCTCAAAGAGCTGGACCGCCGGGAGAGAGAGATGCTGTACAGAAAGTGGAGGCCCAAAGTTCCCATTTCTGGGAAGTAAGTTCAAACTTCAAAGCTGAAGGTTTTTATAGCGGAAGCAAACAGTCAGCTGATTATCTTACATTTGCAAATTTCTTTGGACATAAAAAAATCAGACTCTGTCCCTCAAACAGAGCAAAACTAATTTATCCAACAGTCTTCTGTTTTGTTCTAGTCTGAAGAGCATACCATATTTAATTTCACTACACATAATGTTTGTGTAATAAACCTTTGGATCCTTGAATCAGGTTTGGGCTTCTAACAGTGTTCTACCCTGCAGCTGCCGGCAGTGGTGGATGTTTGCCATCCAGGCCAACCTGAGCGAGATCAGGGAGCAGCGGCGGCGAGGCAGCTGGGACTTTGCCCTGCAGCGAGCACAAGATGCCCAGACCTACACCAGCCTCTACTTCAGAAGGCTCAAAGGAGTCCCACTGAGTCCTCAGGAAGAGGTATTGCACAGAATCAGTCAGGTGTATTGCTGCGTAGGTTTCACATACAAGGAGTTTGTTATTTTGGTGCATAACAAGAAACATAGTTTAAAATATCAATATATCAACACTATTCCAAATCTGTCAGATTCTAGCATAACCATAAGTGGAGAACTCAATTAAAAATCGTCTCCTTAAAGTTATCAATTAGACCTAGACAGATTTAATTGCTATATGTACTGGTACAAGTCAGACAGAGATACTTTGCGCTTGGCGGCAAGTCCTAAAGCTTACCACCTCGTCAGCTAAGGCTTGTCAAGGCTAAAACATACATACAATAATGATTACTTTCAATATGTTATTAAGCAGGCCTGGTTGGATGGTTGCATGGGACGACCAGTGACATGGATGGGAATCAGTTTTTTTGTGTTACAGACATTTAGGGAAGGAGAATTTTTCCTTGCTTGACACAGGCTCTCTAATCCTGCAACCACCTGTAACCTGCCAGATGCTAAGACCCTAATTCCAAACTTGGCATAAACACCTTCTATATTTCTAGATAAAATAGCAGCACCTACTCCATTTGGTACCCAGTCTGGTATTTTAAGATGATGTGCTTTTGAACAAACATTGAACACACATTGAACTGATTTGTTTGGTTTGTGTTTTTGCCGTTGTCACCCAGAGTGAGCTGGATCGAGTGGAAGAGGAGCAGACATTAGAGGAACTGCAGAGTCTCAGAGAAATTGTCCACGACTGGTTTCGAAAGCAGGAAGAGATTGCAGAGGTAAGCTCAGATGATTCATACGGATGTCAGAGAACAGAGCACGGTTGCCAGGTCTTTGTGACAAAACCGGCGCAACGGCCAATAAAACTGGTGGAAAGCATAGGGCTGTGTGCTGAGCTGGAGTCAGGTTGGTAGGATTTCGGTATAAATAAATGGTTTCATCTCAAATATGGATGTGTATGTATAGATATTACTGTAATTTGCATGCAGAATAGGTTCAGCCAACCGGCGGACAAAAAATTGTCCTGCAGCAACAACAAATTCTACAGAATTGCTTTGGGCTCCCCCAAAACCAAAGGTAGGGGAAACACTAGGTAGTTTCAACCTGTGTTCTTCATGTGTCTTCTCTTCCAGAATGTGCGAGAGCCCAGCAGTGACCCCCAGCCCTGTTCACTCACCACATCCATCCCCAAGAGTGGGAGCTCAGGGATGATTCAGTACCTGCAGTCTTGGTTCCCAGGCTGGGGAGGCTGGTATGGAGATTCCCAGGACCCAGACAGGCCTGAAGAGCTCCTGCCAAGTCCTTCCTCGTGGGATATTCTGGGTGAGAAATTCTTCCTACCACAAGATGGGCTTTATTTGAACCACATATTCTTTTTTTAATTTTTGAAATTGATAGACTAGTGTATAATAAAATAGATTGTTGTATTTTGTATCATCTGACATTCTGTAGTGACAGACAGATAAACTCATAAACATTCAGGCATTCTGACTGCTGAGCCTGCTGACATAATGCTTCTCCAGCAGAGACAGAAGATCTGTTTGATCCACTGGAGGATTCTCACACTCTCAACACGTTCACCAGACGAGATCACCTGTTTGCCCGGCTGGAGTTCTTACTGGAGAAGGGCGGAGTCATGCTCTTCCACCAGGACAGGAGGGGGGACAAGCTGCATGAGAGTGGGGTCATCCATTTGGAATTCTCAGGTGCACAAAACACTGTTTGGACAGATGGAAACATGTTTCAGGATTGGTTGTGGGATAAGTGTAGTTTTTCATGATTGTGAAGTACATCATTAGTTTTATCAATATGGGATCAGTAGTTATAGACATTTTTAGTTCAAGACAATTACCATATTAATTAAAAAAGTGTGGATCATTAAAGAAACCGTTTGCAGGTAAAGTAACTACTAAAATCATTGTTTTGGCTTAATTAGGTCAATATTTAATTCTTAAAAATCAAGGTTCTTCATCAAAGTGATGCAAAAATCCTGTAAATCCGGTATAGTTGTATAACTGTCATGCTAATTCAGTTTTGCACCATTGCCCACAGCTGTTCTAATACAACCAGACATACCAAAAGAATAACAACCTTGCTACATCTGTTTAGGAAAATCTCTGACAGTCGACATATTTTTGTCTTTTTATTGTACGTCATCAAACTTCATTGCCAATAATTTTGAAAATTGATTTGATAATTGATGGATGGATTGATTGATTGATCTTTTCTTAAAGACAAAGTGTCAGCCATTCTCTGATTCCAGCTTTTCAGAAGTGAAGATCTGATGTCTCTTTTGTTTTATGTTAAAATAAACATAATATGTTCAGGGTCTGGACTTTTGGCCGAACAAAACAAGACATCATGGACTGTTAATAGATATTTTTCACTGTTTTCAGACGAATTTATCGATTAATATATTGTTCCAAATATATATATATATAATATAAATAACAGCTAAGTTGATTATGAAAATAATTGTTAGCTGCAACAGAAGAGATTTTACAGGTGAAAACCAAATGAAAGCCTAGAGAGTCAACTCGCCTCTGTTGTTTCTCTTTGAAAATGTGTAATCCAGTGGGCTCAAGGTGTTTTTGTCCCATAGACAGACATAGTTGTTACAACAGACTGAGACCATGTGTGACCATGTTTCCACAGGGGTGAAAGTGAGTGTAGAGTCTCTCCCTCGCTCCGAGTCGTCCCTGCTGTCTGTTAAGCTGGGGAGTTTGTTCCTGAGAGACCTGACTACTCAGGGCACCATCTTCCCTGTTCTGGTGTCTCCCAAAACGGTAAGCAGTCATGATGTGAACAATAGTTTGAAAAAGTGATCTGTAGCTCCTCGAGCACATGATATTTATATAATATAATATATATAGTATTTAACATCTGTCACTTGTTATAGGACAAAGTTGTTGTTGCTGTTAATCAGCCATCGGGCCAGTCCAGCAGTACCTCTGGTAAGATTTTTGTTTTCTCTTGTAAGAACTGATTGAATAATATTCTCTCAATTAATTTTTTTGTTGTTTATTTTTATTGAGTTTTGTTTTAAAGAACACAAATAGTCACAATGATACACATGCCAACTGGGCGGAAAACACACGTTAAAGAGAATTAAATACAAAATAAAATAAATTAAAAGTTAACAGTAAAAATAAAACACAAAAACTGACATGTATACATATACAGTGCCTAATAAAAATGAGCAAACCTTAATATTTTAGAAATCTTTCAAAAACTTGTTTAAAACTAAAAATGTTATTGTTATTTATTCGGCAAATAACAAACTGAAAAACTAAATAGTCCTTTTTCACACATAATAACCAAAAAAAAACTATTTTTATATACAGTCAAGCCTGAAATTATTCATACCCCTGGCAAATTTTGACTTAAAGTTACTTTTATTCAACCAGCAAGTTTTTTTTGGGACCGGAAATGACACCGGCTTCTCCCAAAAGATAATAAGAAGATGTACAAGAAGCATCATTGTGGAAAAAATTATTTCTCAGCTTTTATTTACATTTGAACAAAAAGTGGCATGTCCAAAATTATTCATACCCCTTGCAAACTGTCACAGTCTATGGGAAAATCCAAAGTTCTGTACTATTCCAAATAGTCCAAGCTGTTCTAAAGCATCCTAATTACCCTGATTCATTGGGAACAGCAGTTTTAATCAACTCAACAGGTGAAAATCAGCAGGTCTCTGCAGTTGGTTTGTGAACAGTCATGGCTAAGACAAAGGAGCTCACTGAGGACCTGCGGCTGCGCATTGTGGCTGCTCACAAGTCTGGAAAGGGCTATAAGGTCATATCTAAATGTTTTCAAGTTCCAGTGGCTACAGTGCAAAGTATTATTAAAAAATACAACACGTTCTGCACTGTGGAAAATCTCAGAGGACGTGGTCAGAAGCTAAAAGTGACACCTGTGCTGGCCAGGAGGATAGTGAGTGAGGTGAAAAAGAATCCAAGGATCACCACCAAGGCCATCCTGGTGAATCTGGGCTGTGCAGGTGGCAACATCTCAAGGCAGACTGTCCAACGGACACTGCACAATGCTGGGTTACACGGACGCAGACCAAGGAGAACGCCACTTCTCCAGATAAGGCACACAAAAGCCCGCTTGGCCTTTGCAAATGCCCATCTGGACAAAGAAGAAGACTTCTGGTCTTCTGTTTTATGGTCAGATGAAACAAAACTTGAATTGTTTGGCCACAATGATGTATCCTTCATTTGGCGTAAAACAGGAGAAGCCTTCAACCCTAAGAACACCATCCCCACTGTCAAACATGGTGGTGGGAACCTAATACTTTGGGGGTGTTTTTCAGCCAATGGACCAGGGAATCTAATCACAGTAAAGGCACCATGAAAAAAGAGCAATACATCAAGATTCTCAACAACAACATCAGACAGTCTGCAGAGAAACTTGGCCTTGGGCACCAGTGGACATTTCAGCACGACAATGACCCAAAACACACAGCAAAAGTGGTGAAGAAATGGTTAGTGGACAAAAACATTAACGTTTTGCAGTGGCCCAGCCAGAGTCCTGACTTGAATCCAACTGAGAACCTGTGGAGGGAGCTAAAGATCAGGGTGATGGCAAGAAGACCCTCCAACCTGAAAGAGTTGGAGCTCATCTCTAAAGATGAATGGGCAAAAATACCAGTGGAGACATGCAAAAAGCTGGTCAGAAATTATAGCAAGTGTTTGATTGCTGCAATAGCCAAAAAAGGCTTTTCTATTGATTATTGAGAAGGGTATGAATAATTTTGGACATGCTACATTTTGTTCAAATGTAAATAAAAGCTGAGAAATATTTCTTTCCACAATGATGCCTCTTGTACATCATCTTACTATCTTTTGGGAGAAGCCTGTGTCATTTCCGGTGGAAAAAAAACTTGCTGGTTGAATAAAAGTAACTTTAAGCAAAATTTGCCAAATATAACATAAATGATACAGAGAGGTTCCATGTCAAATAACAACAAAAGCTACTTATATACACATACATGCACCCACATTCATCTCAATCCATATTAGCTCTGCCCTTAGAGAGAAAGAGAACCCTTCAGAATTAGTAAACATGGTCATGATGTTACCATATTTCTGCTGTACAAAGTCAGGCCTTACAGTTGACACATAGGTAAGCCATTTTTTCATCAATTTTCCTCAAAGATGTTTAAGCTCTCAGTTTAAGTGTGATTCTCTACATGATGTAAAATTGTAAACTACATCAAATATTTTCTCAATAAATAAAATGAATACTCGCTGTGATCTTTTGACTACTTCACATACATGCAGTTTGAATTGTTGAAGTTGTCAAAAATGTACTTAGCTGGTGTTTTATGTGCCATCATAGAAGTGTAAGTCTACACAAATCTTTATTTTCCAATATTGTTACCCTGCTCATGGCATTTGACCAGGTCACTCTCATGAAACTGCTTCTTTATGTTCTTTATGTTCTTGTGGTTCCAGATTTTTATTATCTATTTTTCAGTTTTAGAAATGCTCAAAATTATTTTGATGCTTGTAGCCGCTCTACCTTACCTACATGTTATTGTAGTGTAACTGGACAGAGTTCAAGTTACATTACAATCCAGGACCCCAGCAGAGCAGCTGCTACACTCTCATATCAGCCTCTGGTTTTACCTGTCACACTCGTGTTTTAGTGACTAGTCATCTGTCATGTAAAAAAAAACCCATCAGATTTGCACATACTCAAAGAAATAATTACTATACATCCTGGTCAAAACTGAGTAATATAATCCTAATACACTGTGGAATGGCTTGACTGCAAATCCTCTGACTGCTCTGTCAGCTGAGGTATTGATAAAGTCATGGTGGACGGTAGTAGAAGAAGCAGTGGCTGCATGTGGTTCATGAGCAGTTTATACCCAGTTCACACTTCATTATTATAGCCCTGATTGTACACTTACTAACACTTTTTGGAGATATCAGACAAAATACCCCAAATCAGAGGCAAATTGGCACTCGATGGCTATGTACAAACTGTTCAAAGAGCTTGTAAGTGCCTCACAGATATCCAGAAGATATCAAGCTTAATATCTAGTTTTATTTGGGACATATCTGGGAGTCATGCAAAGAGCTACAGACAATCGGAATAGACATGGGTTTGGATAGGAGAGGAGCCAAGAGGGAGAGACAGAAGAACACAGACAGAAAAGCCCAAATATAGAACCAAAATGTTAAAGTAGTTTACACTGACTCCAGCTCCAGCAGCAGTAACATGCTGCACATTGATGCTACAGTATTAATTATTTAATGTCATTTCTAGTGTGTGTGTGTTTTCATGACTAAACGTACTTTGGAGAACAGACAGGCTCATCAGTGATTCCTCAGGTGAAAGATCTTATAATGTCTGACCCCCTGTTGCTGATCAGTCATATAGTGTACAAACCAAAACAACTTCAAGATTCAAAAGTTGTGCAGTGTGAACAGTACAGAGATCTCATGACTTTGAAAGTCACATAGTCTCACCAAGGCCTTTGCAAACCTCACTGTCCACTAGTCCAACATCTCTGTATAGTCAGGATGTGGGAATAGTCAGATTTGGGTGGCCATATGAATAGCAACACACCATGCTTTCACAGAAATGTTTGCCTCTTAAGAGAGACCATGTTTGTTTTGTTTTTGTGTTGTCAGGATGCAGTGCAGAGTGCTCTTCATCACCGGTGTTTGAGATGATTTATGAGCGTAACCCTGTGAGATGTAAATTTGAGAGAAGACTGGAAGTGAACACGAGTCCATTGAACATCATCTACAATCCACAAGCAATCAAAAAAGTGACGGAGTTCTTCTATAAAGGAAGAGTTCATACCTCAGGTAAGAACTGACACTTGCTGCCCTGCTTTGGTGTGCGTACATTGTGCTACAAAGTGTGCAACGTGACTGCTGAAATTTCACTTTGTAGGCAGCTGCCCAGCACAGTTTTACAGCAATTACTGTTATGGACAGGAACATCTAGTGCCCTTGTTTCCTTTATTTTAAACGTAAAGCTGTGTCAGGGGTTTAATCTCACAACACATTAAAGAAGACATTATTGAGCGACTATGAAGAAGCCGCAAAAGAACCTTAGAAATTCCTGTTCCCAGGGGGAATTTCAATTGGTGTCTGGAACTTCCCCTGACACTGCAGCATGCTGTTCTGATTTCTTCAGTGAGCATGCTGTGTGATCAATCAAATACTGTCACTTGGCAAGCTGAATCGGAATCTGGCTCCTGATGCAGCCAGTCTCATGATCAACTTAATTAGATGATGGTCTAAACAACTGGCTCACTCCTTAAATGTATGGTCTTTAATGAGTTAATCAAGTCTTCTTCTCATTTTTCTTGAATAAAGAGACAGTGAGACACCTCCATTGTGATGTGTTGCATCAAACCCTGCAGTATAAGCAAATCTCAAATGAAACACAGGAAAGATTTCATGTTATGAAAGCCACTTGTTCACATTACTTTACATTACATTACATACTGATGTACACCATAACAACAGTTTGAGGATCCTGCAGGCTAGCAGCTGAGACTGCAACAAACATCACAGACCCAGATTAATGCCCCTTTATAGCCTGTAAAACTTTGATTTAAAGGGATAGTTCACCTAAAAATGAAAATTCAGTCGTTATCTACTTAACATCATGCAGACTGAGGGTGGGGTTTAGTTTTTAGTCGACAAAACACTGATGGAGTTTAACAGGAAAACAGCGTTTGCAGAATCTCCCAAACAAGTGACGAGTTTTAAAACATAAAATTCCTCCATACAGCTTGTGCGGTGTAATCCAAGTCTCCTAAAGCCCCAACATGCCAAGCTGGCTTCAAAGACGTCATTTACACCATGTTTTTAGCCTGAATCTTCTCTGTAGATCCTTAGCTGGGAGCCACATTCATATGCGCACGCTGAGAGTGTGTGTGGTGTGATGGTGTGCACGCAAGTGAATGGCATATTGGGCCTTTGGGAAGCTTGGGTTACACCAGACGAGCAGTATGGAGGTATTTTTATGTTTTGTTTTTTTTTCTGTGTTTTTTTTCCATTTGAAGAGTGGTCACCATTCACTTTCATTGTTTGGGAGATTCTGCAATGCTGTTTTCCTGTGAAACTCCAGCAGTGTTTTGTGGACTAAAAAACTAAACCCAACCTTCAGTCTTCATCTGAATTTTCATTTTTGGATGAACTATTCATTTAGTAGTTTAACAAAGCGTCACTACATTTGATATGAAAACATTATTATTAACAAAGAGAGGGGGGAGGGCCAATAAACCTTATGTTATTTCAAACACTGTAGTACTAGTATGATTTCTTAATTATGTCTGATAGTTTTGAATTTTCGGCAGATTATTGTATTTTAAACATATTTCTTTGATACCCAGGTTTTGGCTATCAGTCAGAGCTGGAGCTGAGAGTGGCAGAGGCTGCCAGGAGGCAGTACAACAAGCTGAAGATGCAGACCAAGGCAGAGATCCGACAAACTATTGATCAGCTACTTGTGGGAGAGTTCATTGTAAGAAAGATTCACTGGGTGATGGCATGCCATAACTGCATATGCAAATACATCTTTTCTAAATACCACCGATGTGTTTGCCTTATAGGAAAACAGTAAGCGTTGGACCATGAAATTGGACATCTGTGCACCCCAGGTGATTTTCCCTGATGACTTCCAGTCAGGGGACCCGATGCTAGTCGTTGTTGATTTAGGCAGAATTCTTCTCACCAACTCTCAAGGTAAAACAATCAATCATTTCACAGAAGAATAAAAAGATCCACCCAAACATCTTCCTTCTTTGGTCTAATGAGATTAATAACTTAGCTGATATTTGTTGTCATTAATTTTCCCTATAGATGACACTAAGGTCAGCTCAAAAGCTACTCAACCTGAAAGGGAAGACATGAGTGATGATGAGTATCAGACACCCCTTGCCACCCCGCCAGAGTCTCCGCCCCCTGAACTAGACATGCCTTTGAAAGAACAGCTCAAAAGCCCTGAACTTCCCAGCCTCAGATCCCCTGAAAGTACACAGGCCTACAGCAGAAAGCTTTATGAAAAATACTCCCTGTCCTTTAAGGATCTGCAGATAATGGTGGGTCGCTGTAACGACAGCTGGAAACATCTCCAAGAGAGTGAGGTAGGGCCGACTCATGTGGTGGAGAAGTTTAATGTCCTGCTGCAGCTTGAGCAGAGACTGCGCTACACATCAGACCCCCAGCTCCCTGGGGCTGTGCTGTCTGGAACCCTACCAGACCTCAAAGTCCATATCAACCTTGAGAAGATGACCGCTCTTCGGAGTTGTTTGGCTAGGCTAAGCAGTCCATCTGAAAGTGAAGGGGACAAAAACCAAGAGACAGCCCCAAATATCAGGTCTCCTGACCCTCTTACCCTCCGCCATGACAAGATCTTTCAGAGGGAGGATAGCTCCTGGAAGCTACAAGGTTCAGCCAGGAACCTGACCCAAAGCGTAATGACTTTAGAGCAGCACACACGGGAGGTCCTGGTGGAATCCCGTCTACTATTAGCTGAGTTTAACATAAACTATATGCAGCTTGGTGTAGAGAGTGATGGCCGCTACATATCAGTTCTCAAAGTTTTTGGCACAAATGCCCATTTTGTCAAGCGACCATATGATGCTGAAGTCTCTCTGACTGTCCATGGTCTTCTCCTGGTGGACACCTTACAGACCTATGGCTCAGACTTCGACCTGCTTGTGGCTTCTCATAAGCATCTCAGTTTTGACATACCAACTGGCAGCCTCCGAGAGAGCCAGCCTTCATCCCCTGTGTCGTCTGATGGCAGGTCTCCTCAGCATCAGGGCCACCACACTGAGTCATCCTCTGGTATGCCCATGGACAGACTTTCCCCCTTCAGTTCCTTTCTGAAAGACCAGGAGGCCTTGATTAAGCTGGAGTACCAGTTTGTGAGCTCAGACTGCCCCTCAATGAACCTGGACAGCTCCCTGCAGGTGACAAGCATGCAAGTCAATAACTTGGACATCATTCTGAACCCTGAGACTATGGTGGAACTACTTAAGTTCCTACAGAAGTCTTTCCCCAAAGAAGAAAGCACATGGACATCATCAGTGCAACAACATACAAAACAACCTTACAGTGAAGAAGGGGAAGAGACATATCAGTCCACCTATGATCAGAACAAAGAGCTGACTGTGGAGATCCACCGCCTTAACCTGCTTCTCCTTCGGACCGTGTCCACTGGAACCGTCCTGGGTGCAGAGAAGAAAGGGTTGAAGATTGCCACTGCGAGCATTACTGGCACCAAGGTCAATGTGTCAATGGGTAGTCGGTTGGACATCAATGGTTCACTCGGGTCCATGCAGTTGGTGGATCTAACCCAGGAAGGAGGTCGAAGCCAGTTTGTGGTCAGCATCGGCAATGTTGAGGACAGCTCTTCAGCTCTTGGTGGGTTAACTTTCTTTGCTGACACAGGAGCTTCTCCCTCAGAGGCTTTGAATTTCCGTCTTATGGAGAAATCCCAAGGGGAGTGTTCCTTGCATCTTCAGATGGCATCCTTGCACTATAACCATTCAGCCAAGTTCCTGAAGGAGTTGAGTCTGTCTGCCAATGAGGTAGAAGACAATTTCCGCTCCATGCTGAAAAGTGCTGCCACCAAAGTGTCAACAGTTCTAGCCACTAAGACAGCAGAGTACAGTGGTATGGTTTCACTCTTTGAGACCCCGTCAAGAAGAACTCGGACTCAGAGTCAAAGCTGGGCTTATCTATATGAGGATGAGGAGGAACTTCCTATGGAGGAGCCTGAATCAACCCTAGACACATTCTTAGTGAAGCTGACCCTTAATATCAGCATTGAATCACCAGTTGTGTCCATTCCCCGTAAACCTGGACACCCTGAGCTACTGGTTGGTCATCTGGGAAGCATAACAATCCAGAATTTTGTTACTGGGCAAGACTCTGAAGGAGAGAGGTTGCAGGTGTTGGTGAAGGATATTCGACTGTATTCACTCAACTTGAGTCACTTGGTTTTGAAGAGGGCACCCAGAGGGGAAAACATTGGCAGCATGTCACCATCCCACAATGGAAGCATCAATCAGGATGAACCACAGTTCACACGTCATGACTTCTTTGAATCTCTCCATCGTGGCAAAGGTGAGAATGTTAGAAATATAAAGATAGTTGTGTACTGAATGCTAGATTGTATGTACTTTGTAATGCAGATAATGCAAGCATACATTTTATATGCAGCTTGTCACACAAGTTCACGTAATTTATTTTCTTCATCAGCCTTCCATATTTTGAAAGACACTACGATACAGTTCACCCTGGAGAAGGTTCCCATTGACGAAGACACCCAGTTTACCTTCCTCACCACAGAGGAGCCATGCAAGAGCACTGGGTTGCTGAGAGTTGAGGGCAAATTTGTCAACCCTGTTCAGGTATACACTTATTAATAATACAATAAATGAAGAGTTTGTTTGCAAAATAAATAAAATATTATATTTCTTATAATATATAAAATATAATCTTAAAATGAATAAACCAACACCAATTTGAATTATATTCCTCTGAGTGCACTATAGAAAAATATGTAATATGAAAATTTTAAAAAATAATAAAGCTACAAGCAGTGTTGGATGGGCTGTTGCACCACAGCGCCAGTTGGAGCCTGTGTCAGCCAACTTGTTGACAAGGCTCTGAATTGTCAACTGCTTTGCACACTGCAGAAAAAAGTCTGATGTCACCTCCTGTCTCCACTAGGTGGTGCTATGACTATAACTCCTGATTGGCATGTAAATGTGTTCAGGCTGGGACTCTTATCAAACGTGAAGTTTGGTGCAGATCGGACCGTTTACACCAAAGTTATTCATGTTTCATGACAATACATAAAATTGAGTGTCACACTACGGCCATGCCCTTCAACGATATCTAAATCTTTTAATACCTTTGAATCACAAACTAGTGCAGATGGCACACAATGATTTTGAAGTCAATCTGATTAATTCTGTAGGAGGGGTTTGTTAAAATACAACATGTGTGAAATGCCAAAATTGACCATGAAATTCAAAATGGCCGACTTCCTGTATGGCTTAGGCTATGGGTCCCTTTGATATATGATATATGATATATGTATGTACTGATTTCTGTGCATGTTGATGAAACTTGGCGCGGGGGCTGCTGTTTAGAGGGCATGGCCAAGTTGCCCATTGCCATACCACACATAAATTTTCCACAGTACTAACACTTGAGCCAAATTTGGTGAGTTTTTTAATATATTTAAGCCCCCCTACAATGTGATTCTTTTCAAGGAATAATAGCAAAGAATAATAATAATTCTTTCAGTTTCAATAGGGTCCTATCACCGAGGTCAGTGCTCGGGCACTAAAAGTGAGACCTTTAATCAAAATGGATTTAGGAAAATAAATAAAAGTGGGGCTATATGGTTTGCAAATGAACTTTTTAAATACAAGCTGTTATTCAAATAATGGCCTTGTCTCAAATACTAGCAATATCTATATATTGTAAACACAGTAAGAGTCCTCAATAAAGACCATGTAAAATATAGAGAGGATATTAAGCATATTGTAATGTTTATTTAGTAAACCACAGCACTAACTCCATCAGCACAGCAGTCATGTCATACTCACCACTCTTTTTAAAACAAATGCTCTACTCATTCACTCATCAGTTCCAGACTCCTCTACAGATCTACTGATCTGTGCAGGAAGTGCTGAGTAGCATTTACAATAAAGCTATGAGATGAAACATTTCTGCATTAAAATGTCTAAAAATGCCAGCCTTATGCTATATATTTCATTGAGTTTTATTTTGAGCAATGATTAAACCCAGACAAATTCGTGATTTATTGAAGGTGATGGCTTGTTTCCTGCTAACCACTAGTTGCTTTAACTGTTGGGAAAACACAGGCTATGTCTGATACATCAGAGATTGAGGAAGGAAGTCATGAATGTGACTAAACATAATGTGATGAACATAATTCCTGCCTGAGTCATGAGAGGTAGATTTTGATCTGCAATGGTGGTTGTTTAACAATGAAGAAAACGTCCCATGCCATGCTTTTAAACAATTATTTATTGTTCTAAATGTGAGAGAGACCCCTAGTGGGAGAAATTATATTGCGTGTTTAACTTGACTCTAAACAAAAAAAAGGTTAGAATTATTTAATAAGTGAGTAATTTTGAGCAACACAGTGTGAGTATGACAAGACTGTTGTTGTATAATAATGCTGTGGATGTGTACACTGTCATGAATAAATCAAGACAAAATATAAACATCAAGGAATTTTTGAGTTTGTTTGAGGAAGAAGCCTCCTGTTTTGCTGTTGATATTCTTTTCTGTTAATACAAGGAGGAAATCTTTGTAGTAGAAATAGATCAAGACCACAGACAGTATTTGAGAAGTTGACGTAATCACACACATTCCAAGTCAAAGTAGCTTTAGTTGTAGGGGCCTTAGAATCTATGATCCAAGTTTTCAAAGGCCCAGCACACCTAGCATAAAGTCACACTAGTATTTTGAATTATTTTGGCACATTGACCTCATGTCAGCATTATATAGGCTTGACTCACATCTCCCTCATTGTACTGTGAGTTTGTTAGGGTTAGGGCAGGACACATTACACCTTTAACATTTGTATTAGTGGATGGGCCCCATGTAATTCTACTCCACTCCGTCCACCTAAAACCTTGAGCAGAGGTCTAATCAGTCAGTATAACTGTCAGCGTTAGTGTGCATTAGGGTAGGGTGGTATGCTGATTTTTGACAACTAGCCAGCATCAGCCTATCAACCAGTGATTGCCTATATATTCATGCATGTATGTTTCTTAAAAAAATATTCAAACTTTTTAATCAATTATCAGAATACAGATGTTGATTATAATAATCAGTACAGCTCAAGACAAAATGCAACTATACACCCCCTTAGTTCAAGTTTCTCTCTTTTACTAACCTGAGATGTGCTAATAATTGCTTCCATCATAAAACACACTTCATTCAAACTCGACAGTAAAACAAAATAAAGCCGTCTTGGTCATTCTTTTCTCTTTTCCAACAATCACCGACTCTGGTGTGGTCAAAATAAATCCATAATTCACCAAGTCAGTAACTGTGTAAATAGTGCAGCTCTACAGACTGCTTTCCTCTCACTTGACTTCCTGCATAGTGAGTAGGGATCAGCACGATTACGACTATATGATTAAACATTGCCACCCTCGCTAGTCGGCACTAGAAATACTAGTCAGTTAAACTATTTTATCAGTATTTTATTCATGAACAATGCCAATTAACTGTTGCCTCAAAGATTTTATGCAGCTGCCTGCCACTAGCCGGTGCCGCAGGTTCAACAGATGGCTGCATAGCACAAATGCCCTGATTGGCCAGCGCAGCATGTTGTTATCAGCAAAATCAGACAGATGACAGCTCATAAAACCAGCATAGAGTATTTTGATATAAAAAATAATGATGATAGTCTGTGTCAAAATAAACTGGCATATAAACACTCGATCTGGAGACGACATTAACCTGCAGACTGAGCAGGCTGCTGCTAGCACTGCTAACGTTAGTCACACTGTATGTCAGGCTGGCAGCTAACGTCAGCTCCAGGTGAATGATGTTAAACCCACAGACACTGTAACCCTGTTCACTGTGAAAAATTGAAGCATTACATGGATTGTTGTCATGTTTTGAAGGATAATGTGCATTTAAAATACGATTTCACTATTGTAGAATGTGATTAACAGCTTCAAATTCCTCTCAATATATGCACTAGTTTCGGACAGTGTTTGGCAATATCAATTAATAAATTGTGCTCAATCAATGAGAGTTTTCTTCCTGTTAGACTAGTCAACTAGTCTAAATTTAAGTATGTGTTTAATCAACAGGGAAATTTGTTGCCAGGAACATCAGTGTGTCCTGTGCAGCTGAATTAGAGTGTGTCGCTGAGCACCACTTGTCACTTTACAGACCATTACATTAGTAAAACAGAATGACAAAATCACCAAAAAGAATCTCCCAAAAAACCCAACTGATGGAGTCAATCTAGTCGCTGATATATTTGTCCAGTCACCCAACTAGTGTGTGTGTTCAGAGCCTTTAAATGAAAGTTTTGATGTGGTTTTATTGACTGGTTAACAATGATTTGGCACTGTGGTTATAGGTGTTCCTGTGCAAGCCTGTGTATGAACAAGTCCTCCAGACACTTGACAATCTGTCTCTGATTGAGGAGCAACGTGTCACACCCAGCCAACCGCCCACACCCCCACCACCAACTCCTTCTTCCACCAGACCTCACCGCTTCCCTGACCCCCAGGGAGGGCTGTTTGCCAGGGACCCTCCCCACATCAGCTTCTCTCACTCGTCGCTCTCCTCTCCTTTGCCTCTCCAGTCTCACAAACCCACCCTTCACTCTTCCTCTTTCACTCAGCTCAAAGTCACCTTACATGTGGCAGAGCTTCAGGTCCAGCTCAGCGCTGACCTGACCCAGGGCTCCCAGGGCTTGGTCAGTCTCCGCTTCCAGGATCTGGAGGGAGACTTTACCAAAGACCACCCTCACCTGCTGGCAGTCCAGCTGGCTCTGCGCTCGCTGCTAATGGAGGACCTCCTGGAGCAGAACCCTGAGTCCAAGTACAAACATTTGATGGTGTCTCGTGGAGCTCCCAAGCCCTCCACCTTCAGTCCAAAGGAGTATCTTTCCCAAAGCTGTCCATCAGCATCCAATGCCCTGTACCCAGACATGCCCCGTTCACTGCCCGCCCACATGGAGGAGGCCCAGAACGTCTTCCAGCTCTACCAAAGGCATCCCAGCACCCCGTCAGCTAGCACTCGCAAATCCAAGAGAGACCCAGACTGTCCCAGCACGCCGCCTCCCTCTCCTACCCATCATACACCCTCCCCTCAGCCACCACCAGACTTTGACGACTCATTAGTTCATATCAACGTGCTACTGGTGGACCAGAACCATCCAGAATTCAAAACACGCTATGGCAGTGTGGGACGAAGTGTGGATGTTGACTTTAACTGCCTGGACGTTCTGATCACACTACAGACCTGGGTAGTCATCCTGGACTTCTTTGGTATTGGCTCTACAGCCAATAATCATGCAGTGAAGGTGCACCCAATGTCCCCTGAACCTGTGCCAGGACATTCTCTGTATGAGCCAGACACCAGTGAGGAGGAGACAACAGAGGCTGTCAACACTAAAGTGGACCTCAAGGTAGGTCACTAGGGATGCACCGACACCACCTTGTTTTCAGACTGAGTGCAAGTACAAGTACTTAGATTTTGGAACTTGCTGATACAGAGTACCGATACAAGTACTTGATAATGCCTTTACAGTTCTTACAGTAACTATAAAAATTTATTTTATTTTCATCACATTTCTCAATTTCTAAATGTAACAAGTTGTTGTTGCTGTTTCCTGCTGCTAGTGTAGCCATAGTTACTGTACACATTACGTTTTTGGGTTATTAGTACTAAGTTACATTACTGATTTTTGTTCCTTATTAAGCTGTACAGTTTACTGTGTACATAATATATTTCAGTATAATAATTACACAACATTATTATGAACTTGAAGAATTAAATTTTGTTATAAATGTTGTTACATATGATAATTATTTCATTATCATTTACACCACTTTAACTAGTACTTTAATTACACATTTACATGTTTGTATGTAGGGTATCAGAGTAGTTTTATGAGTACAAGTATGTGAGGGCAGTATGGGACTGATACCTGATGCTGGTATCGGTATCAGTGCATCCCTATAGGTCACTGGAGCAGGGGCTTCTAGTTGAATTAGCTGGGATGTCCAAGTAACACAAGACAGGTTGGTAGGCTGCAGTTACATATTCATGTACAGTAGGAGCAAATGTTACAGATACCGTATAAATAAAAAAATATTGTTTTCCACACCAAACAGTAAAAAGACAATCGGACTCATCTTTGAAAAAGACAAGTCTGATAATAGAATGAGTTAAATTCAGAGAATGAATCAATGTATGGTTGTATATGTCCCAGTAAAATTGGTCTTAATGCTTTACCTTTACCTTTTAAACAGTGAAACCATGGTAGAGATTGTGGGATAAATATTGCTATAAAGCATTTTTATTATACACTGCTCCAATTTCAGTGAGAACATTTTAGTTCAAATGAAAGTCTAAACTCTTGTTTGAAATGTCAGTAATTCATTTATATCAATTTCTAATATTTTTATTGTTCATGCTTATTGCCAGTTCATGTCAATCTCAGTCCACCACATGATTTTTGATTTGATTTATTTATGTCAAACATTTTTAAAATATAAAGTAAAATATGTAGAAAATGAAACATAGAAAATACAATAAGTAATGAACAGACATTCAATGAGAAATGTAAATTAACATATCATGCCTGAAAAGGAGTGGGAAGAAGCAACATGCTTTTCTGTCCTACCACGATCAATTAACTACATAAACCCACCGTCCTCCTTAGTGTCCAGTTACACCACTATGTTCATCCTCCTCAGACCTAATTTGACCATACTCCATATTCAAGAAAGTGAAAAGAGAAAAGAACTGTTTTATTCATAAATAGTATATAGTTTGAAAAATCTTCTCAATGCAAACATTTGTTCAAATCTGTAATCTTTTCTTTCTTTTTGTCTCCACTCCTACCTATGGCCTCTAAATGGCATTTAAAATATGGTAATACAACACCCAGCAACAAAAATAACTTGTGCTACATGTTCTTTTTCCTCTGAAAATGTAATTCTAAGTTTAATTCTCTGTGAACATGTAAGAATCATATCTGAAGTGAGTTCTTCATGACTAAAACTGTCCATTTTTTTATTTTCAGGTTCATTCTTTGTCTCTTGTATTGAACAAGAAACTCAACGAGCTTGCCAGAGCGAGCGTGTCCAAATTATCTGCTCATCTGGAAATGTTGGGTGTGTATGAAACATTCATCTTGCTTAGATAAAACACACCCTCCTTCAACATTGTATTTAACATGACTAGATTTAATTGTGAAAATCATTTGATATTTAATATAATCACAATATGACTAATATTTCAGATGGTGACCTGGCATTACAAGGCAGTTTAGGAAGTTTGTCCCTCAGTGACCTCACCCCTCATGGAGATTTGTATAGAGAGCGGTTCACCACTCGAGGAGGGGAGGCCCTGATTTTCAACATCCAAAAGTACACATCACAAAAGTTTCAACTGAGAAATACTCTGCGTGATACTGAAGAACTTTTTTAGTCACTTTTGTATTCTGGTCCACTCAGGTATGGCCAGCCTGACCCTTACCTGGAGCGGGAATGTGACATCAAGGTGTCCTTGCAGATGGCGTCAGTGCAGTACGTCCACACCCAACGCTTCCAGGCCGAGGTGGTGGCCTTCATCCAACATTTCACCCAGCTGCAGGATGTCCTCGGCAGGCAGAGGGCTGCGATGGAGGGCCAGGCTGTGAGCACTATCTGCTGAGATGCTTTATCATGAGCTGCAAGGATTAGGCTAGTCGATCAAAAGAAAATTAGTTTAGATGATCAATTACATGTTTTAGTCTTTTTTTGTGTGCAAAAATGAAGGATTCCTGGCTCCAGCTTCTTAAATATGAAGATTTGCTGCTTTTCTTTGACAGTAAATGAAAAGTCTTTGGGTTTTAGATTGCTGGTTAAACAAAGGAAGCAATGTGAAGATGTCACTTAAGGTTCTGGAAAGTTGTGAACAGCATTGCTCACAATTTCTTATGACGGTTTATTGTCTAAATGATTACAGGGAGTGTTCTCCCCCAAAACAAAAATGGGTACTGTTCCCCCTGTCGGGCTGTTTATTATCTAGATCTTTTTGGTGTCAGTTGCAGAGATTTTGAAATATTAGTAGAGCTGCCTGCCTTCTCTCCAGTATAATGGGATTAAATGGCACTTGGTTCATGATGCCAAAAGAATACATCTGAAAAATTCAAAACCAGTGTCTTTCCAGAAATCCCAGTTACTCAAGAACAGTTTCATGTTTGAACTGCTTTCTTACTAGAGAAAAAATGGGTTAAACTCAAAAGCACTTCCAGTAGATTCTGTTGCAGAAAAAGTAGTTAGCTTAAACTGCTCACAACAGAGTCTGTAGATGATCTATGGACTTTTGGAATGAGACACTGTTTTCAGTTTTTTTCAAAGTCACAAGCAGTGTGTCATTTACACATCTCTATGGCTGATATCTCCAAAATTCTGCAACTCATACCAAAAAAACAAGGCATATCCAAACAATTCTGGAAAGGGCTGAGTGGCTGCAAATTTTTGCTCCAACCAACAGCACACCTGACTCAACTAATCAGCTGTTTGATGACTGAAATCAGTTGATTAAATGAGTCGAGTCTGGTGTACTCAGGAACAAAACCCGCAGCCACATGGTCCTTCATAAAAAAGACATGTCTGAGCTAGATGGATGAATAGCACTACAGGCTGGGGGGTGAATATGTATTTTTGATTTTTGGGTGAACCATCCTTTTAATTGATCAAGTGTGAAAATAATAATCAGATTAATTGATGATAAAAAATAATCATTAGATGCAGCCCTAACCATGATATAGTCACAGTATTATTTCTCTAGGTTGCAGGATTAGTGTTGATTTGAAAATATGTACAGGTCTTACCCAATGTGTATTATTTAATAACATTTTTTAAAAAAGAATGAACCTGATGTTTCTCAGCTGCTTCCTGCTCAACTTTCTCCTTCTTTTTCCTCTATTCTGTCTATCTACTGTTCTTCTCTCTGATCTCTTTCTCCTGCCTCTCCTGCCTCAGGTGCGGGATCATCCTCAGCGGGCATCCAGGGTTCTGCTGGATATTGAGGCTGGCGCCCCGGTGATTCTCATCCCAGAGAGCTCGCGGTCACCAAGGGTCATTGTGGCCAACCTCGGGCAGCTGAGGGTGCAGAACTGCTTCCTGCCAGCTGGGGCTCATGGGACCTTTTCCCTCAGAGATAAGGTAGAGAAACTCACCATGGCACATGCCTTTTTCCCTTCTCTGGTGAGTCATGCTGCTTGTTCATCCCCTAGTGCAGTGTTCCCTGGCTGTTGGTTCTCTTCCTCTTCTTTGGTCTAATTTCACTGTATTCATTTATGCATTTAATAGTATTACCCAAGGTTTAAATATTCAGGATTATCTCATGTCACCAGCCGGGCTCCCTAAGAGCTACACTGATAATCTCTCATCATCCTCTTATTTTAGTAACTGAGCTGGGGCCTCATTTATAACTGTGCGTGTAGGATTCACCTTAAAAGATGGTGTGTAGAAGAAAAACAGAAAGGGCTTACGCACAAAAATATTTAGTTTTATAAAACAGCACGTCTTACGCTGATTTTCCTTTATACATGACAATCAACTCGAAATGTGGTGCACCCTTTGTGGGCGTCTTGTAGTGCTTTTAGTTGCCTATAAATGGTCATTGAAATGCCCCAAAATGAATATTCATTCACACTGACTAGACAGAACGTGGCAAACGCTCAGGAATGCTCAGGGAAAGGCTTAAAAAGGGAATGTTTCACAGTGTCAAATCAGCATTTTTGTTGAGGAAGTTCAGACAAGGAAAATATGTTGTTTGGTCGACACTGTACACATTATAGAGTGGCAGCATGTGAAGGATACTGTCAATGCTGCTGCCTCACAAAGTTGAATACTTACCAAGATTAATTCAAAAAGAAGGGGTCAGACACAAAAGTATAAGCGCAGAGCCACAGGCCGTGTGAGTGTGTGTGTTTGAGCCACAGGTAGCAGAAAGACACCTCGCTCTTTTAATGAGAAACTGGCTGCCTGCATAATCTGTATCCCCTTGTTTAAGGTGAGAGTATGCCAAATGCACTACTAACACATTTATGTGCCAAAACGACAGGAGCCTTATTCACAAAAATGGTTTATATTTCTTTTATTCGCTGCATGTTCAAGATGGTTGGAGGTGCTGCAGCTGTGCGCTCTGTGCCCCTGATGCACCTCGGCTGTGCACCTTAACCCTCCAGCAGCGGCTGTGTCCTTACAGATACAATCGACTCAACATATTTAAACACAGCGATAAAACAAGCTGAAAGCCATAAAAAAAATAAAAAAAAACAGATTACAAAATTCAATATGGAATTATGAAATGGATCACTGAAAAAAGAATCAGCATAAATGTAATTTGTCTTGCTGTGCACTGTATTATTTATTAGAATACATGTCGGAACATGCAAGTATTCAATGATTACAGACTAAATTAGATTGTTTCCATATAATAGATATAATGTTTATATTCATTATCCTAAATTGTACTTTTTCTGTATGCATTCACTACAGAGAATATAAATCAAACGTGTTTGGTTGTTCTTTGTAAGAACAGCATTTATCGTTTTTTGTAAAATATATCCTCATATAATGATGTGTGTGAGGTAATATTTCAATTGATTTCACACAGTGTATCAATTTCGCATTTTTTCTTGTGTTTCATCTTTCTGTCAATCGAAGTCACAGTTTATCTTTTCTCCAGTTTATGTACGTCAGGGTCAGAGTCACCATGGAGGACCACACATTTTCGCACCAAGTTTGTTTTTTATAAATCCCAACTTTTGCTTAGAAAGTTGTATACGCCTTCTTTTTTGCGGATGCCACATTTATAAATGAGGCCCCTGATCATGTGACTCTGATCTGAAATGCTCAATGAATACAGTGTTGCCTGCTGGTTTCTTTAACAGTATAAAGTATGCCTCCATAACTAAACCTTGTCACACTCTGTAATTGTAAGTAATGTTTAAAAGTTATGTCTTTAACATTTTGGTTATTATGCATCAGAAGATTAGATTCAGGTTAAGTCCAGGGCCAGCTCTTTTTAAGCTTAACCTAATTCAGTTCCTGTTCACTAATTTAGTTGAAATCAGAACTTGAATAATTTACCTATAGTTTATTGATCTGACTCAGATTTCTAAAACTGAGCTGATATAAACTGACAGTTTCAATCCCACAGTATACAATTTGTGTGTATACAAAATGTCCCTTTACTCAGAAGCGCATTTTACTCTTTGCTCCTTCACTGTGATATTTGACCTTCACTGCAGAATTATGGATGTGCAGTTTGTTTTCACATCCATCTGCTGAAAGAGCAAAGTTTCTCTGCGTTCACCTTGAATCTCAGTTTAACACATGGGTGTACAACGAGTGATTTTGTGACATCACAACTAATTTTGCAGCCAACCAGTATGCAATGTACAAAAGTGTGGTGTGGAGACACTGAGACTGGACTTTTCACTGAAATTGAAAATATATTGTGTTCAGGTTTTGAAAAGAAAAATATTTGCACATTCATAGATTCAGGGAGAACAAAGAGATGTACAAAGTAATTATCAGTCCAAGCAGAGAAATTTAATATGTCTTAAATCATATCTGGCAGGGATATATAAGTGTACCACAGGGTACATGTAAAAAAAATATTAATAGAAATAAATGACTTGTATTTCTGCTCATAATGAAAGTAGTTGTTTGTATCTGAAAATGGTGTAATGTTTGAAGATCAACTTGAAAAGCTGCTGGTCATGATCCAGCTAACTGTGAATAACATACAGTTTTGCTGGTTTAGGCTTAAAGGGATAGTTCACCCAAAAATGAAAATTCAGTCATTATCTACTCACCCTCATGCTGATTGGAGGTCAGGTTTAGTTTTTGTTCCCCAAACACTGCTGCTTTCACAGGAAAACAGTGCTGCAGAAAGTGAAATCTTCAAACGTGAAAAAGCAATGGAATAAAAACACAAAATGCCTCCATACTGCTTGTCTCGTGTAATCCAAGTCTCCCAAAGCCCCGGCATACCTGAATTGTCACTGTAGATCCTTAGCTTGGAGCTATATTCACGTGCACATGCATGATGTCTGAACTAGGTGTGTGGTGTGTGATGGAGTGCAAACAGCATGCTGGGACTTTAGGAGACTCGGATTGTACCGGACAAGCAGTACAGAGGTTGTTTTGTTTTTGAAAACTGATCACCATTCACTTCCATTGTTTGGTGATTGATTT